>JANHGN010027353.1:138478-153637 GCA_024605025.1 Megaceryle maxima
CACAGAGCACTGGAACGGGCTCCCCAGGGAGGTTGTGGAGTCTCCTTCTCTGGAGATTTTCCAAACCCACCTGGATGTGTTCCTGTGTGACCTGTGCTAGATTGTATGGTCCTGCTCTGGCAGGCGGGTTGGACTCAAAGGTCTAAGACCTCCAGAGTCCCTTCCAACCCCTGATATCCTGTGATCCTGAGGGTACCCCAAATTGTTCACATCCCTGTTGAATGACAGGCTATTAAACCTGGGCTTGGAGCCATATTGATCCAATGGTACAGTATTGGTCTGGTTTTTAGAGTGGACCAAATGAATCTTTTCCTAAGAGTCAAACACTGAACATGCCTCAGGGCATTTTCTTTCTGAAACAGGATAGATAATACCTCCCAAAATACTGGGATGTTGCATAGCCAAGTTTGCAAGGCTTTCAGGTGCAGTCATGATTTGGGGCCACAAAAATATCATCAACGATATTTCAGATAGGCAGATTACAAGGTGGTGATTGACTTTGTGTGCTTCTAGCTGACTTTGACTATTCTCTAAGTGAGAATTAAAGAGCTTTGCTGCTGGAAATCTGCAAAACCATTAATTTCTCAAATAAAGTTCTATCTCATTACAGATAAGGGAAAGTAGTTCAAACTGTAGAATGACTGATTTCACTAGGACAAACACAAGCTATTGCTGTGTGCCACTAGTAGAAAAAATCAGTAGTGTGAAGGGATCAGTGGGAGATGTTACTATAAAGCAGATAGTATCTAGCCCTCTAAGGCCATGTACTACACATTCACACACATGAAATAAGTGATTCAATAAACAGAGCCAACTGAGAATTTCATCCATAATTTGAGATGCCTTGAGTGGTTCTAAAAGTAGAAGAGGAGAACGGAGCCAACAATTCACAATCATATTTCAGATCAGTTTCTCTTAATATATATACTTCAAAAAAGCATGATTGTTATTATCTAGAATGATAGGAATGGAGAGTCATTTTGTGCTGTCTGTGGTGATGTGAAGAATAATTTTGGCCAAGGATGTTAACAACTCAGTGTTTTAAATTTACCTGTGACCTATGTGCTCATTGTTTCAACCTCAGCACTCTAACATGGCCTGCTTTGACTTTTTGCACATTTACATAGCACAAAAAGGCAGCACAATGCAGAGTGATCTCTGCAGATAGCTTTGCAAATTCATGTTCCACACATCTGTCTGCAATTAGACACTAGTAACCACAAATTAACCTTTCAGGGCAGTTTCATGCTTTGCAAAACTCAGATGGCTGCAGAAGTGATGAGTCCAAGCAATAAACACATTTCTGTCATTCACAGGCAGTTGCAGCTGTTGAATTAGGCAGCTGTTTTCAAAAAATTTAGTCATAAATGAGAAAAGACTGGCTTTCTTAGATGATGCAACAGATATTAACTTACAGCTACAGTTCAAAGGTGAATTAAACAGACAAGGAAAGGGGCATATGGCTTGAGGCATATGGCTAAACTCTTCCATCTTTAAACAGATTGTATGTGTCTAAATTACCATTTGGAAGAGCCCCTGGCCCATGCTGTCACCCCAAAATGTGTCTGTCCCTTTTCTGGGAGAGGCTGATATGCACATGTGCCACTGCCTGAGCCAGTGCCCTGGTCCTGTTGGGCTCACTGGTGTGAATGCAGACACTGGTGACATGGGATGATGCAATAGCAAATCATGCTTGCATCATACAACTCCAGCAACCCGAGGCATCAGTGTGGTGGTGTCAGGAAACCTGATCCTGTCCTATAAAAATGTCTGTTATAGAGCACCATGGGGTATATGAGGGAAATATCTTAATGTCCTTCCTCCTTTCCTTGCCACTGACTTGCTTTGAAAGGGAGGAAAAGGAAGATAAAACACACTGCATCACATACCAACTGAAATACTGACCTTGCATAGGTTTATATACAATCTTAACTTAGTATACTAGGGTGTAGTCTGACTTGACCTCAAATGTGATCCTAGAAACACTTTAGCAGCTATGTAAGAGTTTATCATTGATGCAGGAAAGTCTCCTTCATTGTATGCTTTAAAA
Source organism: Megaceryle maxima (assembly GCA_024605025.1). Taxonomy (NCBI): domain Eukaryota; kingdom Metazoa; phylum Chordata; class Aves; order Coraciiformes; family Cerylidae; genus Megaceryle; species Megaceryle maxima. The sequence continues at coordinate 140,529 of JANHGN010027353.1, forward strand.
GATAATAATGCCATTGATTCAGGCTGGTTTTCATAAAACTTTCACAGTCGGGTTTTTTCAAAGAAAGCTGAGAGGCTGACCGAATCTTAGACATAATCCTCTTAGGACTTTAAACAAAAGGGCGATATTTACACAGGGACATGTATGTACAAACCAGGTAAGTAATGATAAGGGGGTACCCAGGGTGGAACAGCTTTGTGTGGAAGTAGCAGGGTGAAACACTGCACTGAACCAGGAGATGAGGTGATATGATATGATATGATATGATTGGTAGGGACTGGACTTTGATTCTGGGGAAGACAGTCCCACTTCTGTGCTCCTATGAGATTGCTCTGTAAGTAACTTCAAATTCCACACACAAATTTTTACTGTCATGAGGCCATAGACTGCTCAGTCTAAGCTCCTCTGCATCTTTTCTGTACAGGGAGGGAAAGAAATAAGAAAGAACACTTTCTTTAAAAGCTTTAGTGTTATCATAGGAAAGATAAATTAATCAATGTATAGATTCAGTATCACAGTGGTCTGGTAGGTTGATCTGACATATAGAGAGATAATATCACAGTTGTTTAAATGAAGAGCACTCATTAAATATTTGTAGCATAAAGTAAAAAAAGGGAAAATAAGTAAATATGAAATCAAGTTCCCAAGAAGTGGAATGAAGGACGTGTCACCACAGGAAATAGCTGCTCTGCTCCCTCTCAGCACACTCTCTAGGTGCAGAACATAGACATTTCAATGTATGAGGCCATAACTGAAAGTAGCTTGGATATATCAGGAACATTTCTCATTTTTATAATATCTTAATAGTAGGCTATGCTCTCATAGGGTATGCCAGGGACGTTAAGTTCTGCTATAAATTGCAGGAATTGCATGGTTGTATTCTTGTGCCCTGAACACCTAAATACTTCCAGGGAGGAAGACGAGAGCCATCATGGTCAGAGAGGTCAGAAGTATTTGCATCTATGTGGGTCATCATAAAATATGGCATTTTAATTGTAGGTGTTCCTGAGGGTAAGAGCCTTTCAAAACCCATTAACCCAGACAACTCCACTAATGAATTGGGATGCAAAGGAAGCATAGTACTGCTGGAAAAAGTACTGCACACTCCCTTCAAGTAAGCAGCCCATCTGAAAAACAACTGAGTCCAGCACCATTTAAGTACAGTCAAAACAATCATCTGTCCAAAGACAATTACCACCTTAAGCAAGAAAACTATGTTCAAATCAGAGAAAAGGGTTTATATGGATTCCATCAGAGCCTGAAGTCTGCAGTCAGGATCAAGGGATGGCACAAATGCCAAGAACTTGCAGAGAAGTGAGTTTACCTTGTGCATTACAACAGTACTTTGTCTTCAACAAGTTTTCTCATCATCATAAATGATGATGTCACTTTTTTTTTTTCTAGTGGAAAATGCAAGATTATCAAGACAGATTTTCTGTTGTAGCATATTCATTTTAGCTAAATTTGTTCAGGATACCAGCTACAGAAAAGCATTTCCATCTCAAATGGAGAAAGGAGGAGAAACACTCCAGAAGAACCGAGTGACCTGGAGTGACAGTGCTCACCTTAGCTGAGAGCAGAGTGGTTCAGTGGATTAAATTAACTGAAAGAAACAATTATTATTGGTCTCTGCCCTGGGTTTAAGTACCCTCTGAAGCAGGATGTAGCTGGACAGGAGAGGCCAGGAGAGGCAACACAAAAAATAACAAAGAGCATATTTACATTTTCAATCAAGCAAACCTCATTGCTTCTTTTTTTTTTTTTTTTTTTTAGGGAGGACAAAGGCAAAATAAATTATAAAGGTGAAGCCCATGCCATGGGTAGTTTGTAGGTTACAGAGAAGAGCAGAGACCTGGCAGTAGTGCACCTGCTCTACACCCTTTTCAGATACCACTTCTTCACAGCCAGCATTTCACTAGCAAAAGAGAGCAGTCTCGTGCAGCCTTCTCCAAAACATTTGGCTCCAGGGGTAACCTTAGACAATTGAGTTTCAGGAGGAGGACTGCAGCCAGGGAATGCAAAATAAGTGAGGTTATTTGTTTACAGAAGAGCATCTGATTGATCTAGGAAAGGAATTTCAGAAAGAGGAGACTTAAGCACAAGTCTCTTATGACCCTAAGGACAGCCTTGCACTTATGTCTTGCTACACTAGATTAAAAAAAAAAAAAAAAAAGAAAGGAAGAATTAAAAATGAAAAGTGTGAATTTTATATTATATTAATCAACTAAAATAGTTTATTCTAAATTCAGGAGCCCTATCTAGCATAACGGTCATAATGATCTCTTAATAACTTCAGTCAAAACCCCTATTCTGCCTTTCTGGACCTTAACTATTTCCTTTCAACTGCCTAATAGCTTCCTCTTGAAAGGTATGACAACATCTTCCCTTCCTACTTCAAAAACTGCTTTTTGTTTATTAGTTAATAGTTTATTAGGAGCCTCAGGTAGTTCTCCTTTGTAAAAAATGCATAGGCAAAGCCAGCTGCAAAGTCAGCCCTGGCATTCTTACACCACATCATCATTAAATTACCCCTTAGAGCTGTTCAACACAATGTAAAGAGCCTGGCTGCTGTATCCCTGCTCCATCAGCGCTCATTATTAAAAGTATCTATCTCCATTTGGAGGCATCCTAAAGAACCTGAAACACTCATTACTTTTGCACCCAAACATGGAAAGCAGGTCTAAAATTGCTTAGATCCTTTCTGCTTTTGCAGATTCTGCTCAGAGGATGCAAACTGTTTGCAGGGAAAATGATCCTTGGTGTATTTAATGTCAAAGCGTGTGAAAATACAAGTGGATGTCGCCTTGCCAGGCCATGTGGATCAGAGGTGGGGCTGTACTATTTTATCATATACCCATAAAAAGGGCGGGCTGAAGCTCAGGTGAGGCATCCTGCTGAGTGAGCTCTTGAGGGTCTTCAGAGTGGGGTCTAATATAGGACAATTTGCTGAGCAGCTTTGCAACCACACTTACCTGGCAGTGCCAGGGTAACTCAAGGTGCTTAAATCCCACTGGGAACAGACAAAAGTGGTTTCCCATATAAAAATACAGGTCAGTGATAGGCCAAGGAGAGGCAACTTGAATCTGTTGGACAGATGAAAAGAAATACATAAAGACAGGTAAGGAAATGGGTGAAGATGTTTGTAGGTAAGGATTTGAGATGTCAGGCCTATTTTCATGTGAGAGATGAGGATTTGCTGCTGTCATTTAAGCATTAAATCTTTATAAGGCCAAGTTCTCTGCTCCCCAGAACTGTTATGCTGCTACTGATTTAGTTGTTTATTTGCATGTCTTTTCCTGAGGCAGATCAAGCGTTTTCTTTTCAAGCTGAAATGTCATTTAATGATAGAATTATTGGCTTGTGTAAGTTTTAATGAAATATAATCTATCACAAATGGGATGCTTTTTGCAGGAAGCCTGACTATTAATATCACATACCATGCATCACTGAAAGGCCAGTTACTGGAGATTATGTAGGAAAAATCTTATTTACTTGATTTATGTATTCAAATAGTAGAGGAAAAAACATAATAAATGAAGCCAAATTCACATGCAACTTTACTAAAACAAAGATTTGGTATAAAATACATAGTCTGAATGCTCAACATTCTGTTTTCTTCATAATTACATCGAACAGTTCCTCCTCTGTGTCCACTACACAGGGAGAGAAAACTTTGTGTAAATAAACAAAATTTAGTTTGTGTCTGTACACTTGCCTTGCATATACAAATTTGAAAGCTATGAATAGTTTTATATAAATTCTGTATAGGTCACTGAATAGTAAATATTAAAATACAGAACTCAAATATGTATATATGTACGTATAACTGTTCCAAGAAAAAAAATTACCCAGTATGGGCAGTGTATTAGAGGAGAGTTTCTGTATTTAAAAGCTTTTCTCTGTCAAGTTGATTAAAAAACTGCAGCTGCTTGAAACTGCTGTATTTCTTGAAAACTCATTATAAACCCAATAAGATGTTTTATATTTGAACAACAGCAATGCATTCAAAATCTTTTTTTTTTTTTTTGCATGATTTTCTATGACTACTACATGGAATACAACAGATTTTTGATGGAATGTGGAATCCATAAAAATGGACAGATGTCTCAAAGCACTTTACAGGTTATATGCAGAACATTTTAAAATTTCTTTAATAAGCTATATTTCTGTGCAATACTCCCATGAAAGACAGATTTTTTTTTTGGTAGCAATTCCTTTTACAGGTCATTATGAAAAAAAAATAATTATGTGACTGTTTTTTGATTTTCACAAGTTCTAGTATATAATATTTTCTAAATTAAAGACATTTTTAATTTTAATTTTAAATTAAAAGACTCTTTTCTTTCCCATCTTCCTACCATATATCTTTTTTACCAGCTATAATATACTAATTGATATCTTAATGTAATTTTCCTGTTACTTCTTCTCCTCAGTCTTACTGTTTATGCCTTTTCCCTTTATTTACACCCTCAGTATACACAGTCTACTCACACTTTTTTCATGGCACAAGTGTAATGAAGTGAGAGGAAAAAAAAATGAAGTCTACTACTCTCTGTTAAATCCATTCCCAGCCCCACTCAGGCCCAGACACCTGATACAAATTTAAGCTTTCCCAAAATAAGAGAGTGTTTAAAAACTGTAATTCTATTACAGTTTGTATAATCAATATTTTGCCATACACAAGGTCCAATAGATCCTGTTGCCATAGCTGATAGAAATGAGATGCCATAATGCTGCACATGAACTAGTAACATACCTAAAACTTTTGTTGACAGATGTAGGTTTAAATTGCATTTTTAATGTACTCAAAATAGACATAATTAGGATTAACATTGCTATCCCCTTACTGGTTCATGATTAGGATGTGTGGACTTTAATATCACTTTGGAGAAGGATCAAGTGTCCCTAATTGTATTCAGCTTGTCCACTTAAGTGCTTGATTTTTTTCTAAAAGAGTTGTTTGTATAAATAACACATCTCAATGAAGGCAAGTTGATCTTGTTCTGGTTAGGTTTCTTCTAAACATTGTGTAAGTTACAATTTCAGTTATTTATGTCTTTTGTAGAACTGTGCTTCAAAACATTTCACTTTGAAACTAATAGAGATGAGGAGGCAATGCAGCAAAAAAAGAAGGAAATGAGGTCCTGAAACCTTGATTATATGCATCAGAATAATTACTCCAACATGTAGAAGTGTTTCTTTCTCTTTGAGCTAAATATTTTCTTTTCCAATTTACTGTTAAAGCAAACAGAATATCTACATTTTTTGATCTTACTGTTGATTAAGAAAACCATCTGAAAACCCTGAACCAGACCTCAGAAGCATCATTGTGCAGCGACAAAAGCTTTTTTATTGCTAATTGTAAAAGCAGGACAGTCTCCAGCAGAGAGTTGCTGGGTTGCTGCCTGATGCCTTGACAGATAACAGACAATCAGTTCGACACTCCAAGATTCCCGGTGGAAAAACAAAAGACCCTTAATTTACGAACAACAACCAGGCATCCACTTAGCCATACCATTATGCACTGGAAAAAGACTTTGTGCCATGCAGACATACAATGAGCTTGCTACAAAGTAGCGTAAGAGCTGGGTTAGTCCATGAGTGGGCAAATAACGAAGGAATGGCCATGACACTCATTAAAAGCCCCAAACCTTTCTTTCCCAGCTTGGGTGGGGCCGTCTTGTGTTTGCACAGCAGGTCTTGGCGACAGCATAGAAGTGAACTGTGTCCACTTGGAGATTCAGACTTATTTTAAGAGATTTTCTATCCCTCTGCTTGTCAAAACGAGACTGTCTGAGATTTCAGTCCTCTACTACACTAGAATGGGAGGGTGGCAGCAAGTAAAGTTACCAAGAAGAATTCATAGGTCAGACATGAGCCATCGGGACACTGGGGACACAGAACAAAGGTCCAGTGATTAATGGGGTTTCTGAAGCTTATTACTGACAGGCTGCAGCTGAGACTCTTTTTCTTTTGAATTTAAATCTCACAGCAAAAGTACTGCAGTTGTGGAAGTGTGAAATACAGAATTGTGGCACCAGCAAAGGGCAAGATTTCCTGAAGAATCGAGGCAGGTCTAAGTTGTTGTGTTTGCTTACCTCATTAACAGCCCCTTTTCACCTCTCATCAAATCCCTGTTGTTGTTGTTACTATTATTACGGGGATGCTCGCTGGGATGGCGTGAATGTGTTAGCCACAGGCAAGACCATGCAAAGGCAGATGCAGGCAAAGAAGCAGAGGGGGTCTCTGCCCCATGGCACCTACCACATCTGACAGAAATGCTCAGGCAGATGCCAGAAAACCGTATGAGAAAAGCCGAGGATGCAAAAAATTTAGCAAAAAAGCTCGGGGAGACTGGGATCTCTTTTAATGTCACTCTCCAGACTCTGCTGTCTCAGTGAGTGCTGCGACTGGGTGTAGAGATATTTGCCTTGTGGAGTTATTTGTAGCTACAGAGCATGGGAAGAGAAAGAGATGGATAAAACACATATAAAACTGGTTGGTTACAGGGAAGACTTGCTCCCACACTGCTGACTATGCCATTAACGCCACACATAGTCTGCCACTGCCACATGGAATGTTACGATGGAGGCTGGCATATCCAACAGATTGTATTGAAACCAAAGGTAAGTTTCTCCAGACTTGGGAATGGGAATGTGTGGGAAAACAAACCTGGCAGACTCAGCATGAAATGACACCAACTGGGAAATCTCTGGAGGAGAAGAATAGGGGCTTGACCAACCCATAGCCAAAAAGCCATATAAGGAATAATAATGTGACGATAAATTGCTGACCGAGCTGATGTTTGGTTATCCTAAGCACTCTACAGCTGGTGTGATGGCAAAGCTGTCAGACAAACTGACCCTCCTCAACAGTTGCACACAAGCATGTGCAGTTTCTTTACTATGATTTAGATGCTCTACATGATACTCGAGAGAAATGGCAGTTTTGGAGCTGAGATACAAAGCAGTGACCTTTTGACCACGTTTGGTGGTTTTTAACACTGTGTTGGAATGTACACTGAACAAAGAGAGCAGTTTCTATGAAAACAGGTGCATTTGAACTGGTCAACCAAATACAGACTGATGAACAAAATGGAAATGGTACTGAGATTCCTGCCAGACCCCCTGGGTGGGGAGCTTTCAGTTAAAACCAGAGGAAGCTATCTCTTGCATAAGATACAGTTAAGTCCTGTGGCACCCTATAGCTGAATGACCTGCCATCAAAAGCTACCCTTCTCTGGCATGCAGGAATATTATCCCTTCCCATTCATATGTACACTAAGTACTCATGAAGTTTGCAGGAGCTCGCTCTGAAGTTGGCTGGGGTTTGGGTTGGGTTTTCTGGTTATTTTTTTTGTTTGTTTGTTTTTAACTCTCAAACAGTATCTGAATTACATTCCAGAGGTGAAACAAACACAGCAGTACAACTATCAAAACTATTCAGCAATTTCCCTTACGAGTTACAAAAGTGTTCCTCCTACTAAAAAAAGAATGCATGTAACCTTTATTCAGCCCACCCAATGAAGTGTCCTGCTGGGAAAATCCCTGTCTCTGGGGCCATAAGCTTTTCCCCTTTAAACTTAATTTCTTCAAAGTTTGCTTTTTGTTTTTACTGTAAATTGTCTAGAAAAGTCACGGGGCTTCAAAAACTGAGTATGTGTGCATGCCTGACTCAATATAGTTTGTTTACTTACACATTTAGCATCAGTAAACAAGATGAGATTCAGTACTTCATGTTTATAGGCCCTTTTTCACATGGATGTTTGTGATAGCAGTTCCGGCTTCATTACATGAAATTGTGTGTTTAGGTAAATCTACAGAGCCTTGATGGCTTGGTTCAAGAGTTGTAGTTGTTGAGAGATCCCTGTGAAACACGCCCATTTTCTGCTGATAGAGTGTATCCAGGACTAGCAGGCATCCAGTCTACTGAAGACATATTCTCTGTTTCCACTGAACAGTTTTATGCAAGTAGAGAATGAAGCTTTAGTCATGCCTTGGATTTTGGCTTTGGACAAACTTGACAAAGCTGGAGAATTAATTTTATGTTGTTTAATTTTGTTTCAGACTTTTTACCCTTAACAAAAGATTGTTTGGTCTTTTAAGAGTCATCTAACTGTCTCTTACCTCTTTTCTTTCTTTTTTTTTTTTTTCTCCTATGGAAAGAATTTAAGTTTTCATTTCTTTGCCTTTGGGACAGTGTAAAATCATATGAAAAACAGACATTTTAAAAATCATATGAGCTTTTCAAAGCTTGTGAAAACCAATTATGTGCAAATTCCATTTGACTTAAGTGACTACAGAAGGTGCATAGGAATGGTAATCTGGCCTCTTAAATAGAACAGTAAACAAATTCTTAAACAGATTATTGAACAGAACAGTAACTGAAGCCCCAAAGAAAGAGGCACACAGCATTACATGTGAATGTCTAAAAAGGTAGATGCTGCAACTTTCCAGACATGATTAGATATTACTTAGTTTGTTCAAGCTTTGGTGTCCTCTAGAGTAAAAAATAATTCATCATCTCTGCAAAACAAGAAGAAAGAAAAGCACAAGTCTAAGGAATTTATAATTTAACATTTTTTATTGATAGATTCTTGGTTTATTTCTTTATTCTTAGATTAATGCAGGGTTTGGATATAATTTACAACATCACTGGTCCATGCTGTGTATGTGCTGTGGCCTGTCCTTACTTGTACCATCTATGTATTTATGTGCGGTGCTTACCCTGCATTGCTAGTACCATTTAAAATAACTCCTTTCTAAAAACCCAAAATGTATTAATCTCCTTATGTTTCTTTTAACAGCTCCTTAGGTATTTCAATGACTGCTGTATACAATCAAAAGCATCCACCCACACCCTCAGAAATTGTGTCTAATCTGATGTTACTTATTCAAAAGTCAGGTATTGCTGAAGTGAGTCACTTGGGCTCCTTACAGTCAGTACTTCCCGAAAACGATTCAGCCCACCTATCTGGGAGACCTAGTATGGAATGAAGTCATTTCCCTGCTGGCTGTGGTGCTACTCACTCTCTACTGGCAATACAAGGTGCCTAGGAGACTGGTTTAACCCAGATTCCTAAATTTTAGATACCTTAAGATAGATATAACAAATTCCATTCTAATTCCTTTGACATTTGCCTTTAGGGCATTCCCCGCTCTTGCTAGGAAATTTTAAAATTGCTTTGGTGATCTAAGGATCACTCTTCCCTTAAAACAGAAATACATTATAAGAAACAGAATAAAAGTTAATAGACTCTAAAGCTTAAAGGGATTAGGGGAGGATTTAGACAAAAACTACAGATGAGATGATAGAGAAAGATTCTTTGTTTGTTTGTTGGGTTTCTTGTTTTGTTTTGTTTTGTTTTTTCAGAATGACAACATGTAAGGTGTTACTTTTATATCAAAAAGGGGATTTAAATGAAATAATGGAATAATTCCCATTGAAGACAAATTCTTGGCAAGATACAATTTCACTTTATAATATTTTTAATGTTTAACTAGAAAAAGGCATTATATTCTTCTATAGATTTGTTTTGATCTGGCTTGAACTCACAAATATTTATTGAAATAATAGAGGTGAGTTTTAAACACAGAGATAGTTTTGACTCTGGGTCTCTTTAAAAATCAGGTTTATTTAGTGGAAGATTTGATTATGTTTGCTTCTTTAAATATAGTTTTATAACTTCTCAGATAAATATTCAAAGAAAACTGCAATAATTATCCAGAATTTTTTATTAAAGGAAGAACAGAATGTCTTCTAATCCAGGAAGACAAGTAAACCACAGATAGGATGCTCTCTATCTCAAAGAAAGACCTTTGGCTTTACAGTAATGAGATGCTTTCCTATGGGTGTTTGAGTAAATGAGGGTGATTAAAACTGACATAGTATTGTGCTGCCATGCAGACCAAACATACAATGACTGTATTATACATTACAAGAGATACTTTATTTGTTGTATTCATGCTGTGGATTTCTCTTAGTAATATGAGTCTAGTGAAGACAGTAATTATCCTAGCTGCCTTCCTTGTAGTTTCTTATAAGCCTGTATACTTTTAGTATACACAGTATACACTTTATATATATATATACATATAGTATGGTCTTTATAGTCGGGATACAGACTTGGCATTCTTATACCTTATAAAGCTGGTATGAACTGAATCCATAGGGAAATAAAAACAGTGGCCCTTTCTTGCAAACCACATTATCACACTGAGATTTGTTTTAAAATGCAATTTTATTATGGGCAATTTGCTCTTAAATTGGTCTTGGAATATGCAAAAAATAGCTCACTCCATCAGAGAATCACGTAGTGTAACTTTGGATTTAGAGAAAGGCAGCTCAGGAAGTAAAGTCTGCTGGGATAAAGGAAACTGCAGCTCATATATCTGCTTCCCAGTGCATGTTAGAACAGACAGAGATCAAAGGGTGTGGAGCCTGGCTTCCACAGGGCACACTCTTAGCAGGCTGAGGTGGCCATCTTGGAGAAGTCAGGGAAAGCATCGTGCAAAAGGGAAAGGGAGATTAATTAGCCCTGTAATTATACTATCTAATTATAGGTGATAGTATAGAGAAAAAATATTATGAAAATAGCCATATTTCAGTTCTATTCATTCTCATGGCTGCCTGTGGAACTTTCAGCACACATCATCCATACAGGTCTTGATCTTCCTCCAATTTGTAAAGATTAAATTCATTTATACTTGTGTCAAGGAGCTGAACTGATGTGGTGAGGACACTGAGGGGTGATGTGCTGAGTGGGGTCATTCACCCCTGCATAACTGGGTCCAATGTATGACCCAATATGCATGATGTCTCCTTTGCAAGAAGTGCCTGGTTGCACCTGAAAAAAGACAGTGGATGGTCCGTTGGTTGCTTTTTATTTTTGACTGCATTATTCTCCGCAGTAGCTTCCCTTGCTATCTAGGACACTTAACTCCCAGTGTCCCCAGATTTCATACCCCAGAGATTTACAAATGAACATGAACCATGAGAGTACATTTCTGCAGGCTGGCTCTTGAGAGATGGCCAAATATTTTCTTGTTAAAAGTTCTCTGCATGTTCTGAGGTTAATCTTTACAATTTGATGAGTCTTCTGAGAAAAAGAGGAATTCTGGCAGCATACATGAGACATGGCCACTGGGGTAGTGACAGAAGCTGAGTGGAAGGGATGGGGTGCAGGAGGAGTCTAGTGGGAAGGTGAAGTGCAGGCTGGGCTTGGGGGAGTGCCTTTGACTGCGGATGATGCAAACAGATTTGGTCTACTTGGCTTCTAACCCTGGTACATTTCCATGGTGCACATGCCTCCCTGACAACTACATTGACATTTCTTAATGTGAGAGCTGCTGTCATTATATACTAACCACGGTGCTAGAAAATTATTAACCTTCCTATAATAAAAGACCTTTAAAGTGTCCCCTTTTATCACTCTCCCTGCTTACCTTGCAGTCCATTTCAGTCCTCTGTACTTATTTAACACCATCTGTGAAGAGCTTTTCCCCTTGATTTGCAGTAACTTACTATCAGGCTGAGAAATTGTTCTTTTTTTCTCATCTCAGGTCTCCTGGAGTTCTTCCTATTTCTGGCTTTAAAGATTCCTTGTTCTGAAGCCTTCTTCAGCTTGGGCACCTAGGGAACAATATGTGGGTTTTCATCCTTTTTTGATTTGTGAGATCCTAAAAATTTGAAATGAAAGTTTGTCCTGTGGTACAGCATAGTTATGCCTGCTGGCATTAGGCTTACTATTCATAGTTACCTTTCTCTGACCTCCTAGAACCACCCTGTGCTCTATAAATACTGGTTATAAAGCTGTGGTCGTAGGCATACAAGTATTATATCAATTCCAGTGCCCTAGTGACAACAAAGGAGACCCAGGATGCAAACATAATCAAAACCACAGAATCTAAATGTAGCATGAAGAGTTGGAAAAGCCATTTTATGACCATGCTCATTTTATTAGAGGTACTTTGTATGTGTGCAATATATGCCTGATTTTATTCTTTTTTTTTTTTTTTTTTTTTTTTTTTTTTTTTGAAGAGGAAGAAGAAGGAGCAGAATTTGCTAAAGATAGTTATGAGTACACCTCAGATGATTCAGAATTCAGGGGGAACTCACATAAGCACATAGGAAGCTTCCCTGAACATCTTGGTTTAACAAAATATATAATGGAATTATTTTCAAGAAATTTATCCCACTCCAAAGGCAGATTTGATAGATCCATCCCCAAACTTGTTAGCTTCAGTAGGTGTGATTCAGACAAAAAAGGAAAATGTTCACAGTACTAATTTTAATCAGCAGCATCTCATTCTCAGTACCTTTCCAGAACTAAGACCTATTTCCTATTATGCAGTATAATCCAAAACCCTTTCTGCTTTGCTTCCAAAGCAATGTCAGTGGACCTAATCACACTCACCCATCCACTGAACTGCCTCTTCCCAAACAACTGCATATTCATCTAATATTATGAAGGTGTATGGCAAACTTCCATCCCAAGAAATAAATTCACAAGCCTCGGTCTTTATGGAATGTAGAGAGTTCTATGCCAAGGTGAAATTCTCAGCAGTCAGAGGCTACAATGTAGCTGGTAAGCAACACCCTGTTCTTCCACTAATGCCACAATAAAATAGCAGTACTGGCGAGACAGGAGGTAGTGATTTCATCATGCACAGAAGGGTGGTGAGGAGACAGTGAGCACATTTAGTATATAATCAGGAAAATCTCATTCCCTTTCCACATAATTATTTATTCATGTAGCCCTTTGCCATAAATTGCATCTTAGATAAGGAATCTGTTTCTTTCAATTGATCTCAGTATAGGAGACTCTGGGTATGCCCTAGCCTAGAAGTTAATGAACTTCTACTTCCTTGACATTCAATAGGTTACAAAATGGTTTCTTCATTGCATGTTTAAGATACAACCAATTTTCATCTTGACTGCAACCATCTTTGCTCTTGCCCTTTTGCATCAAGAGAGGCTTGAGTCGTATGACCCTCCTAATGAAGAGCATGAAAATGAACTTTTGCTTCCTTTCTTTTGATTTTATTCTTCAGGGAAGGTTAAGTGGGGGGGGGGGGGGGGGGGGGGGGTGTAAAAAAACCAAGTATCGG
>JANHGN010027356.1:0-40776 GCA_024605025.1 Megaceryle maxima
GAATAATAGCTTTGCCTGCTTTGTAGGAATAATAGTGGTATGGAACACAAACAATAAACAAGCCATGACAATTAATGGTAATTTCATGTGGTGATTGAATACACAGATCCCTGACGCCCTCCTACACCAGTATTCAGCTGGAGCTGACAAGCCTGGCTGAATCCAAGCTAACCAGTTCAGTCCAGTCGAACTCTGTTTACCCCTTGCATTCTAGTGCCCTGATTTATCAGCACAAGCACAACATAAACCACACATGGAAAGTCACTGTGCTGCGCCTGAGCAAACAACCCTTTCTCAGATCGTGGGAATTCAGTCCCAAGGTGCATGAGTGACTGGTGCAGGGACTATTTTAAATCTGACTAATGTGAACTCCAAAGAGCCGCCCACATTAGTGTGTCCATATTTTCCTCCTCAGTATCTGTGTTATGTTGGGTAGAAGGACCCACTGCTACTGTGGCTGAGGAAGAGTTGATTGCATTGGTCAATACACTTTCATTAACACATCTACAGTGTTACTTGTCACCTGACGTAATTTGATTTTAAGAAAGAAAATACCAGACACACTCAAACTGAGTTTGAGAAAGAAAAAAAAATCCAATTAAAATTCTGTAACTTTTTTTTGTTGTCAGAAATACAAAATACGTAAAGCAATGTTTTCCTACTGCCGCTAGATAGTGCTAGACCCATGTTTTAAACAATTTCCTTCTAATTTCAGACTAACTCCCACTTCAGCTCTTTAAGTTACCAAACCTCTTTATTTTCAGACTGCTCTACACCAGTGTGGTTGGAGGGCTTGTCACATGTCAGGGGATGTGTCTGGTGCAGCACACTGAGATCAGGAAAGTCTTCTGTGCTTCTCTGTAGTCAGGAGCTATGTCACCCAGTAAGCACAGAAACTGCACCTCAAGAGCTGTGCCTGTAAAGCCATGGGGCTGTCTCAGCCAGAGGGCTCCTCCAACAATACGATCTGTGAACTAGTAACACATTACGTACTGTGTCCTTACAGGTTGTCACTGGTCTGCACTGGTACGCTGCAAATTATTAGTGTACGGCTGAATTATTAGTGTAGGCTGTGTCTGGGGGTCCAGAAATCACAGTTACCTCTGGAGCCCTGACGTGCATTTAAATACTTTTGAACAATTAATTTGGTATCTTTATCCATTTAAATGGATAGTGTAAATTTTTTGATCCAGGAAAGTGGGTTCTTTAAAATTCTGCATTATAATAGAAAAAAAAAAAAAAATAAAATCTGCACAGCCTATTATTTTGTGTCCTCATTTTTAACTCATCTACTGCAGGTGAATAGAACTTAGAAATAAAATACCAGATTTATTAGAAGTATCTGCATGTTACTAATGAAATACTACATCTAAGAGATGCCTATGCAGTAGTTATGCAACAACACTATTTTAATATTTGGAGGAGAATTAATGCACAAATCTTTCTCCTGTGCATGTTGTCCTTGTAATCAGGAGGAAATTCTTTATTCATATAACATACTTAGTTACAAGCCAAATAAATGTGAGGTGTTGGATGGTACAAAATATCAAGTACTGTGGTGGAGTGAGTGCAATTGTTTTTAAAAATGTAAATGGAAAAGAATAAAGGTTAAAAGAAAAATGAGTACTATTAAAAGGAATTGAATTTTAAAATGACATATCAAAAATTAATTTAAACTGAAACCCTTTCATATTTATCATTAAAATGCTATATCTGGAGCTCTCCTCTTCTTCCTTCTTAATATAATTCAGCATGAACTCTCTTTTGTCTCTTCTATTTCATCAAGTAGAAAGTATGAGATGAAACAGTTCTCCTTCCTCTTCTGGGTTTGCAGCAAACCCTAGGATTTGAATTCTGTCCCCATGAAGGCAACAGGACAAAAATCACAGAATCACAGAATGTTAAGGGTTGGAAGGGACCTCAAAAGATCATCTAGTCCAACCCCTGTGCCAGAGTAGGACCATCTAGAGCAAGTCACACAGGAACGTGTCCAGATGGGTTTTAAATGTCTCCAGAGAAGGAGACTCCACAACCCCTCTGGGCAGCCTGTTCCACTGCTCTGTCACCCTCACCATGAAAAAGTTTTTCCTTAAATTTCTTTGGAATCTCTGATGCTCCAGTTTGCACCCATTGCCCCTTGTCCTATCATTGGACATCGCTGAGAAGAGCCTGGCTCCATCCTCCTGAGACTCGCCCTTTACATATTTATAAACATTAATGAGGTCACCCCTCAGTCTTCTCTTCTCCAAGCTAAAGAGACCCAGCTCCCTCAGCCTCTCATCATAAGGGAGATGCTCCACTCCCTTAATCATCTTTGTGTCTCTGCACTGGACTTTTTTGAGCAGTTCCCTGTCCTTCTTGAACAGAGGGGCCCAGAACTGGACACAATATTCCAGATGCGGTCTCACCAGGGCAGAGTAAAGGGGGAGGAGAATCTCTCTCGACCTACTAACCACACCTCTTCTAATGCAGCCCAGGCTGCCATCAGCCTTCTTGGCCAAAAGGGCACATTGCTGGCTCATGGTCATCCTGCTGTCCACAAGGACCCCCAGGTCCCTTTCCCTTGTTCTACACTCTAACAGCTCAGTCCCCAACCTGTACTGGTACATGGGGTTATTCTTCCCCAGATGCAAGACTCTACACTTGCCCTTGCCATACTTCATTAGATTTCTCCCCTTCCGACTCTCCCGCCTGTCTAGGTCTCTTTGAATGGCAGCACAGCCTTCTGGTGTGTCAGCCACTCCTCTCAGCTTTGTGTCATCAGCAAACTTGCTGATAATGCACTCTGCTCCCTCACCCAGGTCATTGATGAATATGTTGAATAGTACTGGTCCCAGTACTGACCCCTGAGGGACTCCAAATCTCTGTAGATTTCCTAGAGCAGTATTTCAAACAAAATAAATAAGAGAGCTTGGCTTTACTGCAAAATGATTTGGGTATGCAGCAGTGGAGTCATCTTGGATTCTGGTCCCAGCTTTCAGAAATATCTCCCTTTTCATCCACTGTTTGTTTTAATATGACATTTGTTAATAGTCCTGAAACAGGAAAGGCATTAGCTTTCCCAGATCCCTCCCAAGAAGACACACTGGCCTGCAGTTATGAATGAAGGATCTGAGCCATAGAAGGCAGATGGGGGGGGGGGGGTGTCAGACTTGTGTCTTTATTTTAATTTTTTGGTACTTCAGAATATATCTCTTCTCAGTTCATGGGATTTTATATTTTCCTTGTGAATATGAGTTCAGGCAGGATTTTTGATTCTACCCTGGGACCAGTCATCAATGGACTAGGTTCATGACTACTTCATATTAGGTAAAAATCTAAGTTTAAGCTATAACTTTCAAATTTTGTATGATTTTTGACATAATAAATCATCAGCTTTCATGTTTGGATGTTTAGATTGCATGAGTACTGTACTTTCACTGAGTCACGATATTTAGCATTTTATTAATCTGAAATGTATTGATTTATTTTTTTAAAAGCATTTGGCAATGTTTTTGTTATATGTCTTTGTGACCTTTTATTTTAAACTTCATTATTTTGAGCTTTTCCAAAACATTAGATCATATGAAGGAAAAACTTAAGAGACTTGAGTGTGTTTAGTCTGAATAAGCCAAAGCTGGGAGGGGACTTCTACTTGCTGTCTTCAGCTCTGCAATAGGAGATTAAAAAGAAGCCAGAGCCTGTATCTTCTTGGAGCTGAAGGGACATGAATTGGAGCAAGGAGATTTTGATAAGAAATTAGGACAAGAATTTTGACTGTAAAGATGGTCAAACACTGGAATGGGCAAAAAGAGATTGTAGAATCTCCATCCTGGGATATATGCAGAACAGGACTACTTATGACCTCCAGCAATTTGATGTAACTTTGAAGTGAACTCCAAAGTTGGCCCTGCTTGGAGCAGGTCACCTTAGAGGTCCTTTCCAATTGCATTTATTTTATGAGTCTGTTTTTTCCTTTAAAGTTTCTGATTATCAGGCATTCTGATAGCTGTGGCTGAAGTGAATTTGTCTTCAGATCTTTGACATCTGGAAATCTGAGGTGAAATATTGAATAACATCTTTTGAAAATATTGAAGAAAAAGGTGCTAAAATAGCTTATTGGGAAAGTTTGTAGTTGGAAAATGATTTCTAAGCCAGTGGCACACTCAAGACTTTTTTTTTTTTTTTTTTAACCAGGCAGCAGGAACACTGAATGCACAGATCAGAAGAGAAAGGATGGAACATCTTAGAAGCCCCAAGGGAAAAAACGTCTTTATGTTCTTTTCTCAGGTCTTATCTGAGTGGCAGTAGTGAAAGTAGAGCTTTTAAAAAGTTAGAGCAAATCAGGATATAGCTCTTCAGTATTATAGAATAAATTCCTCATGTTCTTCTTGTTTTTATTACCTTTTAAATTTCTCTCAGAGGTTTCAATGACTACTATTTCTGAGATTCTTGACAGAAGAGTTCAGCTGAAAGGACTTATTGGAAAATGAGCTGTGAAATGTTCCTCCTGTGATTTTTATTTTATGAAGAATGGATCAGACCTTCAATGTCATATTTGGGCTCATGAACTCTGGTTTTAAGCTCTTGGGCATATAATCAGTCTCATATTCCAGAAAGCTTTACCGACATAAAAAGGAATTTAAGTTAAAGAGGAGGTTAAATAATTAGTTTAATATATTCTGAATCACAAATGGAACTGCATGCTCATAACATGAATAGGTAGCTGAAATGTTTTATAAATTTAATGTTTCTGGTTCTTTTTTTTTTTTTTCCAAAACTAATTCATAAACATCTCTAAAGTATTCTATAATAACTGTGAGGAGTGAATTAAATACATGCTCCATCTTTTAAAGTAAATAATTTTCTGCCTTCTCACGAATAACTGCTGCTCCTTTCACATTTGCCCAAAGATACTTGGTCTGGAAATCTATTACTAAAACAATTGAAATCCAGTTGCTTTGATGTGTACATATAAATTCTGTGTGTATTTCAACTAAATCATGCTGAGCATGGCAGCTAGCTGACACAGGCAGAAACAGTGATTAAAAATCCATAAGATAATGCATATTACACCTATGAGAAATTCCAGTAATATGGCAACACAGAGGTTAAAAATCCCTTGAACTTAAAATCTGTACCTAGTAACATCTTGTGTCTACCTGGTCTGCCTAGTTTAGTACTAGGTGGAAGGCCACTCATATGATGTGTTGCCAGTTAATAGCCTATGGAATAGATTGGTGTTCAAGCGTTGTTCTGGGCTTTTCAGGCATCCCTCTGCATAAAGGGGATAATGGGATTTGATACTCTCGAACCAATAGTTTGGTTCCAAAGTGTTTGTTCCCATGCAGATAGCTCAGACATTTATATACTAGTTCTGCATATTTGTCTGAATGCTTTAACTATGGGCTTGCCTGCCTGTGTACAACAGTAGTGGTCCTCTCCAGTAGATTTTACTCCCTGAAGGAGTTTAGGTAAGGCAGAAGTGTAGGCCTGGAGCAATTACTGCTGTATTCCATAGATACAGTTTGTTTATTCTGTCAAGAAAGCTCAGAGCTCATCTCATCTAACAAGGAGGAGAAAGAGGTGCATAGAAATTTATTCCCAACTCCAAGTGTGCGATCAAGTCTGCTTAAAGTAGGCTGTAATTCCTCATGCTTGTAAATCTGTTTTTAAGGTCATGAATATCAATCTAAAACTACCAGAGCCTCATGAAATTATTGAACTGTTCTGCCAGTTCAAATGTATTCAACTTTTCTTTGAAGGATTTACTTTGTTCCTGTAGACCTTCTGCTAGATGTGCATCTCTCTATTCCATGCTTCTAACTGTTTGAGAGAAATTAAATGTTAAATGCTTCCATTTTACCAAGGGGGGAGAAAGGAAAAGGAAAAAAGGAAAAAAGGAAAAAAGGAAAAAAGGAAAAAAGGAAAAAAGGAAAAAAGGAAAAGGAAAAAAGGAAAAGGAAAAAAGGAAAAAAGGAAAAGGAAAAGGAAAAGGAAAAGGAAAAGGAAAAGGAAAAGGAAAAGGAAAAGGACTGCTGTATGAGCCATTAGCAAATCTGATACTAATTAACAATGAAAAACAGCTTTGCACATTTAACTTCTCCTTACATATTAAGTACCTAATGAACCAATCCTCCTGAAAACAGTTTTCTTCATTCCTTATTGTAAGAGAGAAAGATAGTTATCTGAAGACTTTGAGAGGAAGATTTGGTATGTACACTAGATAAGCATCAATTTAGGCAGTCAGAATTCTACTTTTAAATGAAGGATGGATACACTAAGCCCAAAATTTTAGTATTTGCTTCGTTAAACTCATTACCTGACTTCAATGGAAAAGTATTTATTTCTAAAAGAACCCCTCTTTTTCTCTTAGTAAGATAGATGATGCTGTCAGGAGGTTGGTATTGTTCACCCAGAGGCTATAGAAGAAATTTCTTAAATGTAGCTATCCAGATGTTTAAAAGGTTGACCTTGTTGTCCATGTTGCTCACATGATCTGAAATGTGTTTCAAGCAAATGCCCACTCTCTCAACAAAAGGTACCGCTTGTTTCTTTCATAATGTGCTTTTATATTTTTAGGTGTCCAGCCCTTCTAATGTTTCCTCTATGAGGATGCCCCTCACATCAGGAGTAATCTGAAAGCCCATATGAGTCATCACAGCACTGAGAAAATGCACCTCTATGATATGTGCGGGGAAAAGTTTCAGTCAAAAGGCACTTTGAAGAGCCATAAACTCCTTCATACTGCTGATGGTAAGTGCATGTTCATTAAATACAAGTTTATTTTAGGCAATAAATACTGGCTGTATACATTATATATGTATATATAATACTGCTGCTTACAAATTTTGTTTATTCCTAGGAGACACTGTTTGCAACATAATTCAAAACTTTGCAAAACAATTTCTGTGGAAGGCAGGTAGCTGTCTCTGGAACACGTGTTGTTCCCCTCCCCCCTGAATTTTATGTTGCTTTATGTCCCTTTGTTTTCTTACAGAGAATTGTTATCTCAATAGAAATTTGAAGATACAGATAGTTCCATGGTTAAATCTCTTACTGCTTTCTTCTGTGAGAATGTTGGTAGGAGTTGCCAGATCCAGTAGCCCAATGGAAGCAAGGCTGTGGCAGTTCTGTGTCCACAGGTCTAGGCAGTCTGTGGCAAGCCTGAGTGTGCATTTCTACAGGCACACACGCAGCACATACAAGTGTGTCATAATTATTTATGTGATGATAACAGAAAAAAGTGAGACAAAATCCAGAAAAATATCATCTTTTGTACAAAACTTTGGGACACAGAAATATTTTATTCCTCTGTGATTATCAAATTGAAGTAAGTGATTTAGCAGCATAAGTTGTACAGACCTTCGTTATGAGTTAGTGGCTTGATGCAACCTTCTGAAAACTCATTCCACTCTTTATTGATCATTTCACTTAAATTCTTTTGTAAGAGATTTTGCATATTTGTTATCATTGTCCTGTCACAGAAAGTGCACAATGCTGTTTCTTCTTTAGAATATATGTGAAGTTTTTGTCAGAGATATGTATTTATTTTTATCTATACTTGTATCGATCCCTTTTACATTACTATGATACATATTATCAGAAGAGTATAGTTACTGTAACATTACCATGAGTTAGGAAAGTAATAAGGAGTGATTTACTATATTCTGAAATAACTTGGCCAGTAATAAGCAGGTGTTGCACTTACATCTAAACTTCATATGCAAGAATCAATTTTACTTATGAAATGGAATTCACAGTTGATTCCTGGCTGGAGAAGGAGTCAAGTTGCATTTGAGTTAAAAGGAAACTTGGAGTACAATCAGACTATAAAGAAAAAAAAGGTCTTTTTCTGCGGTGCTGTTTAAAAAAAAAAAAAAAAAAAAAAAAATCCCTGTATGGGGTTTAATTTCAAAACCTTTCTGTTTTGTTTTCACCATCTGGCATGTCCAAATAGTGAAATTCAGCAATCAAAGCTGAACTTACTCTTACTTGTGAATTAGCTCTACTTCTTGAACAAAATACCTATGTGTGTAAGTAATTACTGAAATTCAGCTGAGGCTGCTTTGAAATGTAGCACTGCAGCCGTTCAGGAGCTGGCCTTGTCTGGATTTGGTTTACAGGTGGGAAGTTAGTTTTAAATGCTTCATTTCATGCAAGGAATTATATTCGCTTATTATTTACTGCTAGGTCAGGCTGAAACCTTGACTCTGGAGGTAAGGATCCTTTTTTATCTGGCTTCAGACTGTCGTCGTCATCATCTGCAATAACTGAGGTGACTGCTTGTTCCTTTTTGATGCACTTCCCTTTTTGATTTACACAAGTAAATCCAAGACTTGGACTCTTTCACCTGCTCTTTACACTTCCAACAGTGTTGCAGGGAATTTCCTGTACCTTTGGACAATGTGTTTTGCCATTGGTAAACATTGGAAACAGAATCTCACTGTCTGTGGAGGCTTAAGTGATTTTTCTTCCATAGGTCCACTCCAGTTAACTTTTCATTCGTTTTAAACACTTGCAAAAAATGAGATAACATTTGTCACCAGGAATGTAGTGTATGCTTTGTCAGGGGCTTTCAGCTTCTTGAGCACTGGCAGTTTCTCTTTGCCCAGTGTGCCTTTCTATAGTGCAGCACTGCAAAAGTTCTTACTGATGCACATCTAGTGTTCTTTAGTTATTTCACAAATAAATGAATTTGAAAGATGTGTCACTGTTTGTGAGTCTTGTCTTCCTGATTTATGAGTCCAGGTAATTTTTCTTCCAATATCAGCCCTGCAGGGTAAATTTAACCAGTGGAATATAAAGTGGCTTTTCGTCTACTTTATTCTTTTCCAGAAGACAGGCTTCTCAAGAGTGCCATGATGGAAAAACAGTACACCAGGCTTATGGCTGTTTGTGTTTAGAAACAAACCAGTAAACCTGGTTTTCATTATTTTAATTACATATCAGAAATTGTCTTAAGGTTTTTATTATCTGTGTTTTATGGAAACTTTCACATTTGGTATAAAATTTTGTAACATTTTTTTAGCAAGAAACAGAAACCTGATCTCTTCAGCATAATACAGAATATTCTGTATTGTACTTGTCCGTCCTTACTTTTGGCTCTTTTTCTTTTGGAGTGGTCTTCAACACATACTTGGTCTACATCAGTCAAATACAGTTTGCCAACCGCGGGCATTTAATATGTGAATTAAGTCATCCTGTAATTACTACACCTTGTAATTTAGCTGGAGGTAGCAGGACTGATAGAACTGTAAAGACAAAATATGGAGAAAGGGGAGTATGAAACCCAGAGAGTAAAAGGAAGGGAATTGTGTTATTTTGAATCATAAGGGGAAAAAAAAAAAAAATAAAAAATTGGGAGAGTGGTTTGAAGGGAAAGTAAGAGAAACCTACAGAATGATAGGTTTGGGAGTTTGAGTCTCTGCAAAGCCATAAACAGCATAACAGCATCAGATGTTTTTCAAAAAAGTCAGAGAATTAATTCTTGTTGGAGAATCCTCAAAACAGATCATGATAAAATCTGGCCATCTTGCCTTAAGAAGGACTCAGGCTAATGATTTCAGGGCCAAAAGCAGACTCTTTAAGATCACGAAGTCTGATCTTTTGCAGAATACAGGCCATAACCTAATCTAATAATTCTGCATCACATTTCTGCTGGATTGTGGTATATCTTTTTAGGAAGGGCTAAGCAGACTTGATTTAATGACTTCATATCACAGGGCATCCATCTGATTTTTAAGTAAATTGTCATAGTCATTAATCATGTCCTTTGATAAAAAATATTGACTTTATTTTATACTAAATATTCTGAGTGTTTGCTTTCATTAGTTGAAATTCCAGTTATTGTTCTTCAATTGTATTGCTGCTTGGTTCATGTTGGAGGGTTAATACCTTAAGCATTGATGCCTGATTAGAAAGCTCACAGGCATGTAAAGAAGTTTCAAGTGTAGTGTCTTGTCTGTGGAACTTAATGACACCTTTCTTTGGATGATATTTTTTTCCCCGCAAAGCAATATCTACAAATTGCATTGACTCTATTTAATTGCATTATGTTGTGTAGAAGACCTGCTTACAATGCAGACTTTCAGTCTGCCAAATGCTCAAAAGACAGAGACTGTCTCAAATCTTTCAGTTGTTTTTAGGTTGGTATCTGAAGGAGCAATGTTTATGGAGATACACACTCCTTGTCTTTAACTCTCTAGTGGTCCACTCTATGATTTTTGAAACAATTTATGCAGGAGAGTGAAGTCAAACAGTTACTTTAATTCCATGCATAGTGAGAAAACTTGTGCCCAATTAAAATAAAGAAATATGAATTGTCAGTCTTCAAGGACAGGTCACAGAACCTACCCATTATCCCTAGTATTTGGTAGCCACCAGCATGTAAGTTATCATATATAAAGTGTGAACTAGTCCCAGTATTTGCTTTGTGTGATTGTGTGGGAGGCGTGGGGTTACTGCAGAGGTTTAGATGAGAGGGTAAAATGTCATCATGAACAAAGAAGTAGGGATCATTCAATCTGATGTTGGTGGAGCAACTTGCACCCATTGTTTTAAAAAGGTGAAAGTGAAAGGTTGAAACACAAAACCTCGGTATTATTTGCCATTCTAATCTTATTTTTGTTTATAGCATATTTTATTTATTCCTGTATTCAGGATTAAGCTAGTGTAGAAAACACATTTATGATAATGTGAATCATTATTGGAAGAATAGTGCTAAACACATAGCCAGACCTTCTGGTTAAAATAATAGGTCGTGTCAGAAATACATAAAACATTTCTGGTTGTACCAGAAATATGTATTAAAAAACACCAAAAAACCAACCAACAAACAAACAAACCAAAAAAACAAACCTACAATGAAAAAAAACCAAGAAAATTTAAATGTATTTGACTTATAACAGTTCAGTGCTTGGGACAGAAGTAGGTAAAAACATGTGAACGTGACCAAACACCTGTATTTTAAGGGTTTCGAAATCTGCTTTAAAAATAGCAAAATAGCTGTGTCTGCAGTCGTAAATAATTGATTTCCTTCTTCCATTTAGGCTGCACTATAATAATTCCTTTTCTTCTTTCCCAAGTGACTATCCCAGGAGCATCCAGACTGTTTAATACTTATAATGTAAAGACGACAACCCTTTTTTCTTCCTTAATCTGCTCTTAGCTCTATTTAATCAAATTTTTCAAAGCAACTGCCTGCTACACTTCTTGTAGTGTTCATTGTTAATTCTTAGCATTTTGGGAATCATCTTTATGAGAAAAAACACTTGGGTGTTTTCTGAACTTAAATAGGGAAAAAAAAAACCCAAAACATTTCAGTTTGTCTATCCCCATTTCAGTAAAGCAGTTCAAATGTACAGTATGTGACTATAGAGCTGCCCCAAACCCACAACTACGTCATACAGGACAACACATCTCTTTCAAGGTAAGAAAACACACAAAACATGCTTAGTGATAAGTAATTTAGAAATATATGGAACTTCAAACAACAGTTTTAAAACTGCTATGTTTTCCTGTTTACTGTCAATGATGGCATATTAACATTTTACTATTCTGAGGATTTTGACTTCATGTTCAAACTTTTGAGATAGGGTTGTTTTGTTCATGGACAATTTGTAATTAGTGTTTTTACTTGCCAAAAATATGCGTGTGTTGTAATATAAAACAAACATTGCATTTTTTGACCGTCGGCTCTTGAGAGATCTAATTTAATATGTACTTTAAAACATCCCGGGGAAGTAGGAATGCAAATCCCACACATCACTGTTCATCGCCCACTTTAATTTTCTCTGAAAGTTTGCCAGTCTAATGTACAATAGATGAGTTCATATACTTGAAGAAAATTGAAGAGAATTAATTTTAAAACACCCCATTTATCTGAAATATGTCTTGGAAAGAGTTTTGAAGATTGTTAACGTTTGTATGAAGTGTTTAGATTAGTGATATAGTTTATTTTAATAAATAGTAGTATCATTTTATTCCTAAATTTCACGTCGGTTCTCAGCATGATAGGTCTTGATGCAATGAATTGTGAAATGTTATGTTCAGGAAATAGAAATTATACTAGTTTCTCTTCCAGAAAAATCTAGTATTTTGTATGTATGAAAATGTTCATTTTAATATAACACTTTATCTTGGCAGTGAACAGATTTCTTATTGAAAACTATTTTCATAAGTGACATCTTTCATTATCTAACAAATCATTTTGCTTCCATAAGAGCACATTTCAGCCATTATTAGTAAGTACCAATGCTATGTAACTCCATAAAGCAGAAAGGAAGACAGTCTTTTGATCCATTGTTTAAATTTTGGAAGACAGACATGTAAGAAAATGAAGCAAATCCTTTTAAGGAGATGATTCATTTTGAACAAATAATTTTTCTTTCTTAAGCATGTAGTTTTGCTGTGGATATATTTTTATTTTTAAAAGGATTTTTTTTGGTAAATGCAAAGACATAACTTTCTTAATTTTTTAATGGGTAACAGAATGAATGTATTCATAATGCACCTCTTAAAATATAGCTAGTTCTAATTTTAGGATTAGCTTTAGAACTGTTGACTCAGCACCTCTTTTCAGTCCTCTCGTCATCCTGTGTATAGGTGTGGCTATAGGTCAGCCACGAGTATTTGTCCAAAGTTGTTCAAACACTGTTAGTAGAGTGTTGCCCCTTCTGGGCCAGTTGTTTGCATGCACATCAAACTCAGAGGAATGTCAGTAGTTCTGTCACCTAATGATAATTTAATCCATCATAGTTCTAAGCTCCATGAATTTGCAATCTTGCTATCTGACAGCAGATAACGTACAGGATGTGCAAGTATCTAGAGAATGGTATAAGAACAGAGCAGCCTGTCTGGATTATTTTCTTGAAATTGGGACAGTTTCAGCAATAGAAAAGGAGAGTTACCCTTCTCTGAAAAATAGAATAGCTGGATGTTACAGTGCCCTCTGAATTGTAAGGTTAAAGAAATTTGAACATCACTTTTCTTCCTTGTTTTTGCTATTTGAAGCCTTAAGGAAGGGCATTAGCAACAAGCTTAGGGCAACGTTCAGGTCAATGGACCCTGACTGCAGACATTTTTCTGCTTTAAATTCAGCTTCTTAATAAATATTTCTGTACCAGCCATTTCTGCTGACTAGGTTTAGGTGGGCCTGGTTGCTGTGCATGAAACATTTTGCATCCCAGTCTGAGGTGCTTTACTTTTCCTCCAGGACTTTGGTCAATGTCTGCATTCTTTTCCAGGACCTTAATGGTTGTTTCATGCTTCCCATAACTGTGGCATATCTCAGTCAGAAGGTTATTCTCATAGGCTAACCTTAGGCACAAATTTTTTTATTTTTTATTTTTTTTTAAGAAATGTCTCTCCCTGTCAGCTGAAGGGAGATGTATGTTCTTAAAAATTAATTAATTTTGTTCCCAAAACTTAGCTGACCAAATCATCAGATGAATTCAAGTACCAGTGAAAGGGAAGCAGCTGGGAGCATGTTGGAGAGAGAAGGAAAGGAAAAGGAAGAGGTCAACTGTCTTGGGCACAGTTACCTGTTAAATTTGTTGGCAGTACAATTGCATTGTGCCTTCAGTTATTTTAGCTCTTATTCCCCCTTTTCGGACTAAAGCTCACAGCAGCTGAGTCATTTCCTTGAAGTAGAACTTCTCCATTTGGTGAAACCTGTGATCATCAGTTATGAACAGATGCAGTTTACTGTATCACAAAAAGTAGGTAATTATCTTATAATATTAAGAATACTTGGTGTCTCGAATGTAGTAAAACTGTACCAAATTTTAGGTAACATTTAGTTACAAATTCCATTTATATTGAGTTTTGAAAGGTTTTCTTGGAAGATGCCTAAACCAGAAATGAACACGGTTCATTTCATTGCATCTTAGACCTCTATCCTGAAGAGGCCAGGAAATATGTTCTAACATTTCCCATTTTACTCCAGCCTTTCCGTTGTGCACATTGCCACTATTCCTGCAATGTATCTGGTTCCCTCAAGAGGCATTACAACAGAAAGCATCCTAATGAAGAGAATGTAACTGTAGGTTCTAGGGATCCTGCAGCAGAAGCCCTTAACCAACAAGGTACATCTTCACTATGTAAGACTTGTTTTTGATTTTGTTTTATTTTTGTTTTTTTCCTGAAACAAACTTGGTATAAATTTTTTTTGTGTGATACACGTTCCTCAAGTTTATTGGGTGTTATGTGATAAATTGTTACTACTTTTTAGTAATTCTGAAATGACCACCTTTTACCCTTCATTCAGTGTCCTTTGTTCTTGGTTTCTAAGGGTGAGTGAACCATAGTTTTGCTTGAGCTTGCCTGTACTATTCACTGGTGCAAACATTTATCATTTTCACTTGTTTTTCTTCTTTTGTAAGTAAAGTATCACTACCTGTTGAGGTGAATGAGAAATTTCTATAACTCTACTGATGAATTTCTATGACAGTCTTGCAAGGTTGAACTCAAGGTAAGGTTGAGCAAATGTGACGAAACAGACTAAAGAGGAAATTGCATCAGATTATTCCCCCCCTAGAAAAATGGGAGGAAAAAGAGAGTATTGGTAAAACAGGTTACAAATTGTTATGCTTAAAATCTCATTTATGGACAAAAGAAGCACACCTTATCTATGTAAGTAAAGCCAAGGATTTATTATTAGTATAATGGAAATTTTAACAGTCTAATTCAGGAATCACCATTAATCTAAAACTATTATTAAAAAAAACCCTAAATAAACAAACCCAATAAAATATAGTAGAAATACTTACATATAGGAGAAATCTCAATAGTATTATTAATACAATTTAAACAGTAACACATGGTTCTTAATTTTCACTCCTTTGCCTGGTGCTGTGGTCACTCTTTCACTGTTTTTTTTAAGATGGGTGGTTTCCCTCTGGTGTTGGCATTGGGAAGGGGGTTTCAATAAGTTGTCAACATCTGGAGTTCTTCGCTGGGAGGAGTATGATGTTCATCTTGATGGTTTCATCTCCCTCTCCCTTTCCACTTGGAGCCTTTATTATGTGTTTGCTTATGCACACTTATGCTTTTCTTTTTCATTGAACTATATCTCCAGATTAAACCAAATTTTACTGTATATGCTGCACTTCATGTATGTTACACTCTCCTATGTAGTTTTTCTATTGCACACTGGGCAGGTGAATCAAAGCAAGAAAACAGTTGAGTGTGTATCAGATGCCTTTTTGGGTGTAAAGCTCCTTCAGTTCTAGTGTCTGATGTGGGGGGAAGTCTGGAAGGAGAAAGGCAAATTAAATATTACATTGTATTGAAAATATTTTAATGAGTTTAAATTCTTACTTTGTGATCACTTTAGGTAATGCTTTCCTATTAGTTTAGTAGAAACTACTAACCTTTTTATAATATCTTTTGGGATCTTCAGAATTTCTGGTCTGAAATTTCTGGTCTTTTTCTCCATTCTGAAGAATAGAGATGATAATAAAAAGAAAATATTCTTTGTGGGAGACTTCAGTTCATTAGGATTTGCATTTGGGGTTGATAAACATGAGACCTATTGAAGTCAATAAATTTTTTATGGATTTTGGAATCAGAAGATCATCTGTGTCTGGGTCACACAGCACATGAGTATATTATACAGTATAACAATGTATGTGTTCTGAGCTGCTTGGGCCAGCAGTTGCAACTTCATGTCTGACAAGCCTCTATACCTTTTCAATTTACCATATTCATAGATCTGAAAAGCAATTTGGGAAAATTATTCATGTATTCATATAAGGGAAGAAGACCCTCCAGTCCTGATATTAAAGAAGTTCTTTGCAATTAAAAGACTATAGATGAAAAGGAAAAGGGAGAAGAACCAGCAAGTGAAAGGATTTGGGATAAAAAGGTGAGAAGGGAAAGTAACAAAGATTAGCATCTAATAAGAGCTGTCTAAACCTATTCATATTGCATTCTGCTTGTTCTAAGTTACCCACTGAGCCCAAAGTGAATTGCCTCATACTTGCTCATCTTCTCTACTCTCAGCTGATTTTTGACTGCATTGTAGACATTGCAAATAATCTTAATTGGAAATATTTATATGAATACAGACTGCTGGACTCTACTCAAGATTTCTTAGAATGAGTTTATAAATAAATGAATGATTCATAGAATAGAAGAGGGAACATGTTCATTTGAGCAACTGTGTTGCCAGGGACAGGCAGCAGTATTTAATTTCTAGGTTTATATTAGAAATTATGATCAGCCAGGCTCAGAGAATGCTTGAGGGGTTCTGGGGGGTCTTTTTGTTTGTTTGTTTAAATAGAACTCTATGATCTGACATTTACTTTAACATTTTAAAGTAATGAAGGAAAACAAATACTATAAAAATTTGATGTATTCTGCATAGGGGATGAGTATTATATAGAATTGTCTACCTTTTTTTTTTTTTTTTGTGAGACCCTGCCTACGTGTTCATTTGATAGCTTCTTTTCTTAGTTTCACTTGCTTTGTGCTGGGCAAGTCACATAAATATTTTCCTGAAATTGTTTCTTTTTTTCTTCACTGATACTGTGCACCATCCATTTTTTCTTTTACGTATTTCTGCACTCTCTGGGAGACAGATTTTGTGTTTGTGCAGCCATTTATGCAGCACAGACATTGCGATCCAGTTGTGGCCTCGATGTTCTGTTACACTGCTATCATCACATGCTTCTTTTTAACATAAAAGAATTGTTGTCTAATGGATGTTTTAGGCCGATAAATAGATTGTTTGGAAAGCACGTGCCAATGATGGGGGAAAAAATTGTGGAGCTGTATAATATTTGTGTGCATTATTTTTGTTTCAAACATCAGCTTTGGTATTGAAACTTGATAAAGTGGGTAATTTGTTGACTTTCCCTGCGTGTTGCCCATTACTTCAAAGAATTGTCTAGAAATTAACTTTTCTGAGCTTTTATATCAAGTCACTGACATGGAATTATATTATCAGTTTAATTCTATATTTCCATCATTTGTTCTTCAATTAAAGTTGTAATGACAAAAGCTTTATCTTTAATTTATTTGGTGCATTGTTATAATAGCTTTAATATCAAAGTAGTGTGGAAAAATGTCCTCTCACAACAGGAAGTTTTTTCCTAATACTATAGCTTAGTGTGAAATGAATATTTAATTTCATCTTCTGTAACTGATAATATTTATGTCCTAATCTGAACAAAGGTATTTTACTTTTGCAAACTTTTGAGTTTCCCTTAATAGGGAGACTATTTCAGTTTTTTCTAGAGATGGAGTATTGAACATCTGCTTAATAGTGAAGTTTGGTGAAGACTTATAGTAGATTGAGAGCAAAGAAAGGAAATCATATAGGAGTAGTAAGTATCAGTGAAAGACCCTAGCAGCCAGATGTAGTTATGTTCTGTTTCATAAAAATAAGAAGTTTATTTCTCTTCACTTTGTAAAAATACCATATGGTAGGTTTCCATTACTGTAAAATGAAATGCTTTTTCTAATCACCTTAGTTAGTCATAAAAGACTATGTGCGATGAGGGCTTGGCTTATAAGCAGCTTATGATAGTTTATTTGAAGAATTTGAACATGATGGGCAAGAGTCATCATTTGCCATGATAATGTGGAGCCAGCCATCTGGTGGCATAGTTCCTGAAGTGCTGCAACACACTTCCCTGGCCATTAGATTTGTTAGAGTGAGTTCTGGTCACCTAATGCAAGAATTTATCACATGCAAATTATTTTTGTTCTTCTTTAGTCAAAAGTGTGTGTGTGTGGGAAAATACTTATTTGCATAATTGCAAGCAGCTGAGATTTGACATTTGACCAAATGACTTCACTGGAAAAACAAGTAAAAGCTGTTTAATCTAGTGTAGAAAATCGGATGCTTATGATTTTGTCATGCTCAGTCTTTTACCTGCAATGCTGCGTACTCGGTAAATGTGCTAAATTCATGCTATGCATCATTTTGTAGATAGACAGAAAATTTGGGTGAAGATGACATTACATTGTTAACTCTTCCTAGTTTGCTTTGATAACATTCCAAAAAACTCAATGATGTTTGTTTCCAGCTTGAGAAAAATAGAACAGCTGTCTTAGGAAAGATACATTTAAAAAAAAAAAAAAATAGAGTATGACACTAGTGTGTATATTAAATATCTAAGATCTCAGTGTTGTTTATAAGCACGTAAAAGAAAGCCCAGCACTTCCTGGAGGGGTACAGTGCACTGTGGTTTTGCACTGTGTCCTGCAGGCTGGCACACAAGGGCTTTGCAAGACAACTTGGAACCAATATTTAAAGCTGAACCTTGTCAGAGCCCCAGTCTTGTAGATTTTTGGACTATACACACAATTATGTTTGAAGATGCAATCATATGTAATGGGGTAGGCATTAAAAACTGTCTCTAAGGTAGTCTACGGTTTGAAATAAAAGAGCATTTATAGGGCAGGAGTGTTAGTTCAGATTTACTTAAACCATGCTAAGCTTTGCTTTTGGTGAGCCTAAAGTAGAACATAAGTTACAGGCACCCTTGGACTTGAAAGAAATCTCCTCCAAGTAGGCCTTTGAAGAGGACAAATATGTTGAAATACATTGGAAAAAAAATGGGAGTAGGTTCTATATGGACAACGGCAAGCGTTTTAAAATATAGTCCTTCAAAGTCTGGTATCCCCTTGTGTTTCACAAACTATTCTGTGTATGCTCTCCCAGTACATGCCCAAACCTGAAAAAAATAAGGATGCGAGTGTGTCTTTCCTGCTGAAACAGCTATAAAGTCCTATCAAAGCAGGAATACATATTGACAGCTTGTCTTGAAAAAAAGCCATAGTTGTGGAAAGGGTAATTTTTCTAAAACAAGATGTCATTTTCAAACTTCAGAGGCATTTTACCAGATCTGCAAGGACATGCATTATAAATTAATTTTACCCAAAAGTTCTTTACTAGACCCCAATACAATAAAAATCTGTTGCTAGTTCTAAAATAGCTGTGAAAAAAAAAAAACTGAGATAGTTCAGCATGCTTAAAACAACTTTTGAAGTAGAATCTAGAAGAAGATGATATCCTGACTCCCATGTAATATTCTTCTTGAATTCTCTTTCACTTGGTGTTTGTATAACTCTCATTACAATATTTATTGTCTAACACTCATTCCTTTTGAACTTTCATTGTTCTCTAAATTGCTAAAATGAGAGTGAGATTATTCATGCCTCAGCTGGGTTTTGTTTTCAAGTTAACTGCTGAAGTTTGAAATCTGTCATCCAGAACTTATTTCTGAGGAGTTTCATTACTTACCCTCAAAGAAAAATGTGAAATGGCAATATAGAAATTCATAAAGTATGGTTAAGTCATTAATACATATCATGCTCTGTTTTGCACTTTGTTATTAGGTGTGTGGAATTTCCTGCCTCTGTTATTAAATATATTGTGAAATCACCTATCTTGGCAGAGTATATGGTGTGTATCTAATGGCAATTCTCTAGCTATTATTTTTCCTCCCTGCTCAACTCCACTGGGCTGCAGAAGTGATGTAGTGGAATAGCTCATTTACTGCATTCCCAAGACTGTTCTAACAGACTTTATTCTGATGGTACACAAAACTAAGTAAAGTAAGTACTCTGTATCAGATTGAGGAAGAACAAGAATGGGGTCAGATAATGACTGCTAAGTGAGAAATAACAAAAAAAATAGAAGAGAAAAGAGAAAAAAGAAAAGAAGGAGAAAAGAAAGAAATAAGGAGAAAAGAAAAAAAAAAAGGCAGGGAAAAGACAAATGTCTGGGTTTCTAAGAGTGTTAAAGCATGAGAAATGAGGTTAGATGTTCACCTGGTTTGGTTTCATATATATAAAAATAAATGCATTGGTTATCAGACAATAGCATTTTAGAATTGTTTACCATTGTGGTTTTCATAGTTCATAATACAGACACATTTCAAAAACTCCCTTTTAATGGGATTTCCTTTTAATCAAATTTTCCATTTTAATAGAATTACATTTTAATTTAATGCAAATAAATTACATTAATGACAATTTCTATATATCGCTTTTATTTTAATGACTGGGAATTCCGAATGAGTAAAAACCTCTTGAAAACTCTTAAGTTTTGATGTATTTAAATTAAAATAAATATGAATGTTAAGCAAAGCCTGTAGTTTTCAGAATAGAATGATTTGCTTTTCAGTGCATCCAACTTCAGATACTCTTCCAGCATACTTTCTTTAG
This sequence comes from Megaceryle maxima, assembly GCA_024605025.1. NCBI lineage: Eukaryota > Metazoa > Chordata > Aves > Coraciiformes > Cerylidae > Megaceryle > Megaceryle maxima. The sequence goes on from JANHGN010027356.1 coordinate 20,161, forward strand.
GTATGAAAAACAGTAGTACCTTGTCTAAAGGCAGTTATATATATATAAAAAAAGGCAGGCAAACATCTTTCCGTACTCAGATAAACTTGTTTCTTATGTAGATAATGAAATGTAACCACTTTGTGTGAAATGACATGATCAGACCTACATCCCCTCATAGTGTCAACCCCTGTTTGAAAGGATTTGAAGTTTAAAGATATGAGCTTTATTCTATTGACTCGCTTTCCTAGTTCCAACAGTGACTGCAGCACACATAAGGCAATTTTAATGTGACCTTGGGAGTTTCCTTCCCTTTCTGACAAATCTCTCAGGCTGACACCGGTCATGTGGACATGGCAGGCTGTGGGAGGGGGATCTGTATTCCTGCATAACAAGAAAACTGTGTCCAGCATTCAGATCTTTCCTTTTCACACTATGAGAGAAATGAGAGTACAGTTATGTCAGGGTTGTTTTTCTTGTAAACTTGCCTTTCCTTTGGCAAGGCTACATACTGCAAGAGGATTTTGGAGAAAGAAAAAAAAAAAAAAAGGTGGTGGTGGGGAACCTGTTCTGATCCTATGATAATAAAATGGTAAGCATGAGCTCTCTTAAAGAATTAATAATCCTTCGGCACATTAGCAGTAACTGTACTACTTTTAGGTTGAGGGGTGTTGCAAACGTCCAGACAGATGGTAAATGCTGGTTTATAATGCACCAAATAGCTGTTGTGGTTATAGGTATAGAGCCTGGGTTCTGTTTAAGCCAAATCTCTGGCAAATAGACATTTGGATTTGTAAAGTCTTGTGGCTTCCTAATTTACAGTTCCTGCTATGAGTTGTACCTATTGTTTATTCAACATATTCTTTTAGATCTCTTTCATAGAAGCATAAAAATGATCACTGGGGCTTCACTTGCTGATTCATGCATTCCTCTGGCAATTGTGAGTATTTTCCTGCCATAGATCTATTACTAATGTGTCATGTTATTGAGCTGTTTGAAATTTATAACAATTGCTGTGAGTCGGGGTTAGTGCAGGAGGCAAAAGAGTGCCTGTGGCACTTACATTCACATACCCTTAGAGCTGTTTTACTGTAATGATCTTATGGTTGCTGTCTTTCTGATAAGGTGAAAGACTTGATTACAACAGCTGTAAACATCCTGCAGCAAATCATCGAGTTGGGTTTGGAAACCCATGATGCCACCGCAGTTGCTTCTGTAGTTACCATGGCACCTGGCACTGTGACAGTGGTTAAGCAGGTAAGAGCTCTTTTCTTCTCTAAACCAGCTATATTTAATGTTCATATATTTATTGTGAAATGAGTAGGATTTTAGAGAGACTACATTTTGGATGATGATGCAAAATACAGATAGAATTTTTCCTAAACTGTGTTTTTGTTTTTGTTTTTTTTTTTTTTTTACTACATGTTGTGTGCATGTGTGTTTATATACCCACACGCATACATCTTTATACAGCTACAGACATATATGTTCATACATATAAAAATGCATACATTTTTGCATATATATATATAAAATGTGAGTGAACAAATACATATATATGTACACGTGTGTGTGAAAATACAGATTTATCTTTTTTTTTTTCTCACACAGGTGTTTTTGGGGCTTTTAGAAATGACATGTCAGCACTGTGCATGGGCTTTTAGTTCTGTTGTCATCTAAGGGAATCAGGAGGTCCTTGGCACAGCGTTGACTCAGATACAGAAGAGCATGAATGGACATTGCTCGTGCAGAACTCTTTATGCTCTGCAACTGTAGTGCTGTGGGACAATACTCAAAGATGAATCATTGTCGTTAGTCTTTGCAGTTCTGTTCTGTAGATGAACAGACTTGTGGGGTCCTAAAGTCATGTACCATGGATACAAATGAGAGTTCTCCTCAGTCTGAGTTCACACTGCCTGTCTAATGAGGGTTGCAGATCAACAGGCACATAAAAGCTCCAAGAAGAATATTGCAGGTGCTCCTCACAGCAGTTGCTTATGTGAGATGAAAGTCAGTGTGGCCACCCACATTTGAATTTTTCTTTATTTATCTCAATGGAATTGTAGTTGGTTGAAGTAGTTAATGCTGTTGTTACCAGGGAAATAGTGCAAGACCAGATGATATAGATCAATATAAAAAAAACCCAAAACCCAAACACGTATAAGATTGGTTGTTCATTTCAGGCTTTTGCATAAATCTGCTTTCCAGAAGAATGGTGAATTCAACTGATAATTGAAATAATTTGTGGTAGGCAGTATAGTTCCTCTTAAAATGAGACAAACCTTGTAAGATATTGGCAGAAGTAACTTTATTTTTCTCAAAGCTTGGAGCTGCACAGTTTTTGCTGAAAATGTTTGCAATGTACAGTGTGACTAAAGCATTTGAGAAACTAAGAATGACAAGATACACAAAATCAGTAAGTAAAGGAAATAATTTTCCATTTGAGGTGGCTGTTGAATGCAAACATCAAGACTTCTGCGCAGTCTTTCTTCCTCTTAACATTGCTGCTGACATTTTGTGTTTCTCCTCACAGTGTTCTCCAAGCTCCACTTGTTCCTCCTGTTTCATCCTACTTATCTGCATATTCCTTTTCCCATTCTATTCATTGATTCACTGGAGTCTCTACAGTCCATGTGGTTGATAGATGGGGGAAGGAAAGTACCTGGGAATTCTTAAATTGCTGAAGCATTTAACTATCTCCTTTTATTTAAATGAACCACAACTCTGATTATTCTGAGTGCTAGAAATAACTTTCGAGTTTGTTATATTTTTGTCATGTTCTGAATGTTGAATTCATGAGATCCCCATAGAAATGAGAATCTCATAGTTTGTGAAGGCAGTATTCGGATAATTCCTAAAGCTACTGCCCAAATGTCAGGGAGATGAGTCAGAATTCCAAGACAAAGCATTTTGAGATGTCCCTTTGCAATATTTCACAAGTATTTTGATTAGAAAGCACATCAAGGGGATTTTTTTTTTTTTTTTTTTAAAGAATAACAGATCTAAATTTGGAAACTAAATTTTAGTCCTTCTGTGTGCAAGTTTCAAACCAATTTCAAGAGTAGAGTCATTGCCACATGCACACTGTGCTGTACATATGACCTGAAGTGCTGGATGCAGTATTAGCCATTGGTGTTTATCTGTGCTTTCTGCTAATAGTACTGAAACCTGTTTTTCCCTTAAAAATATATCTTCTGAGGCCATTCTGCTAAAAGCGTAGGAGAAAGTGACTGCTGAAGTAGCAGCTGCCAAGGAAAAACTGTTTTGATATCTGAATGTTAAACTTTGAAAATATATAATTAAGAAAGATCAGTGATTCTTTCTTCACCAATGTCTGATTGATTCATCTTGCAATCTATTTTTCTTGTTAGAAGATCTGAATTTCCTGATAGCTTTTTGGAAGTAAATATTTATATTTCAAATTAATTTTCTCCCTCACTTGTTAATCCATATTTCTAGCCTTTAGAATTTCCAAGCTGCTAAGCACTGATCACTTCTTTTCCCTTTTCCTTGTTTACATGGATGGCTCTCACTGGTCTGATGTCAAACTGTTAAAAGCTCCACTCCTATATCAAAACAAGTATTGAATTCTCAGAGCACAGAATCTCTTTGCTGCTTTTCTTTTTTTTTTTTTTTTTTCCTCTCACCCTGCCTTAGACACTTGTTGAAATAGAATGCTTTTCCCTCCCTAACTTGAAATTACACAGAAGCAAAATCAGTGAAGAATTTATCTGCATCTTGAGCTGAGTGATCTTGTGCTACCTCTGTTTATGCTGGATTTTACTGATGTCTCCCTTTGATGCTTGAAGCACTGCTCCTCTATTAACCTGTTTATTGCGTGTGCTGGAATGGCTACTCATGTCCTTCTCTGGCAGCCTTTGTGACTTGTCACTTTGTGTGTGCACAAATGTGCAGGTTTGTGAGTTCCCAGTTCCAGATGATGATGGTATCTCTCTTAAATTTTTTTTCCTTTCATTTTTTTATCTTCTGTTTTTCTGTATAAATCGATGTTTTATCAAAGCTTGTTTCTTCTGTTATATACCTTTAGTTAGTTTCCAGTTTTTAATCTTTTTTTTATCTTGTCTTCTCACCAGAAAAGTGCTTCAGAGAGCCACAACCATTTTTAATTTGAGGGGAAAAAAGTCTTTAACATGTTATTAATGCGACTGTAATCCTCTCCTATTCAGAATTGTCAGCTTTTCTTTTTACTTCAGTACAGAGTTGCTTTCTGTGGGATATCACTCATCTGTACCTATGACTTTGTCAGATTCTAATTATACTGAGTTCCTAATTGTTAACCTTGAAGTGATATTACGACGTATTCATATTTCACTTTCTTACTGGAAAAATTTATTCCACACTTTCTTCTGTGACCTTCAGCTTCTCTTGTGGATTGTGAGACAAAAAAATCATTCAGGGTGTCACCGATATATCAGCATTGTCTGTCACTGAATTTCCACTCCTATTCTTTAATGGCTTCACTAAGTACTTGCTTAGCTGCTTGGTTCCATTTTTTTCCTTAGCAATGTTTACTGTTGTTCTGATTTTTATGCTGTTATGTTGTTGTTTTTTCTTTTTCTCTGAGGACATACATCATCCATTTTTTTTCATCAGTTCTTACCTTTGTATGTCATTTTTAGCTAAACCTTGCAAGTTGCCATATTTCTATATTTACATCAAGAAATTTCTTCTAAGCTCTAAATGATTAGAAAATTTTAGAAGTATTTTTTTGCTGTAAATGTTGCACTATATTGTTGCTGTCTTTGTCTCCCATTTCCTCCCTGGTACTTTCTCCCACAGCTGTCCTCTTCCTTACTTTTCAGCCATAAAAGAGCCATTTACACTTGATTCTTAAAGTGATGTGTGAGTCTGGATGTATCTGTCAGCAATGCTGCCAGCTTTGTACTTGAGCACTTCCCACCTACGTAAAGTAGAAACTATGTACGGTTCTTTGTCCAAATTTGAATTTTTCTTTTTGCTTGAAATTACTGATCCAGAGCAGTAGATTTTTGGATTCCCAGTCTCAACCAAAGTTTTAGATCAGTGTATTGTAGCAAACAGTTAAATTTGGTTATGTTATCAATTTTTTTGACTTTTTTCATTTAGATACTGATACACAAATGTGCTGCTAGCTTGCCATGTGTAGACCTGTCATATATTTTATGTTTCTGGAGCTTCATGTGCTAAATAACACTCAGATATTTGACTGGCATTATCTTTGCAATATTACATTGCCCGTTTAGACAGTCTTTTCCTGCATCTATCTTCTGAAGTTTTCCTGTTGCTCTAGTTCCACCAGTACAAGCTCATTCTGAAGATAAGAAGTCTGTATTAATCACTAATTATTATTATTATAAGTCACTAAGGTGATTATATCGGTCTTTCTGCACAACTGTTCATCAGTATTCCACTTTCTTTTTCAGCTGTGTGGGATGTATTTTCTGTTATTCAAGCCAGAAAGCTGATGTCCTCTTCAGGTAGGACTCTCGGGCTTTGTATGCAGGTGATCAGTGAAACAGTGCTGACTTGTTCCGTGTGTCAACTTTTATATAGCTAAAATGGATGTCCAAGCCACTGTTATTTTATGGTACAGTTAACTCTGATAGTCTTTGTTTCTGGCATTCACAGATTAGGTTTTGCCCTTTTTGTATTCTCTCAGAAAAATTCAAATATTTTTCTCTGCTCCACTTGATGCTACCCTCTCATATTCTGTTCACTTGATATTCCTTTCTTGACACATCAAAGCAAACCTTGTTTTCATTTCCAAGGCTTTTTACTCCTTTCTGACTTAGTGCCCCATTTCTCATTAGCTGTAAAGAGTTTTGACTCCTACCTTTACTCAGTCCTTGAAGATTTAATTGCTCATTCTTTTTTTCAAACAAGTTTCTTAATGCCTTCTTCCATATTGTGATTAGTTCAGTGGATTTTTAATGAAGACCATTTTGTACCTCATTGTCTTCTCTCAATTACTCTTCAAAAATACAATGACAGTAATTATCTGTGGTTAGGCTATTGGTGTATTACTAATGCCTGTCACAGAAAACTACCACTATCTCATTTATGTTGTACTCCCCCACCTCCCTTTTTCTGTGTCTGCTTACTGTCTCTTGTTTTATATTGAAATTATAAGGCCTCTGGGGCATGAAATATTTTCTGCATGTACAATCCACATCCTTCTCCAAAGCACTAAGCTAATATTAAAAAAAAAAAAAAAAAAAAAAAAAAAAAAAAAAAGAAGTAATTGGCTGCTGAATTAATTTTCTTTTTCTTCATTTAGAAATAAGACAGGACTAATGTTCTCACTACCTCTGTAGCTTGGAGTGTAGGGTTAACTCTGTTCCTGAAAAGCATAGTATCCTATTTTTAACCTAAACTTCTCCATAATTTGCTCTGAAGAGTATACCAACTGTTTTACTAACTAAGCAGATCTTTATCAAGCTTAGTAAAACACTGGATTTCCAAGCATTTTTTCCCTTTTATTTTAGTTCCTTTCATCCTTTTATTGTGTGATCTCTTAAGGCTCCAGTAAAATCCTGCCATTGTAACAGTCACTTTCTTCAAAGTGACACCAGTAGCAATGCACAACAAAGATTATATATCGGCTTGAAGCTGATCACACAACAGAATTTTGTAGTGTAACACAGCTTCAAAAATAAATAGGTAATGTTAGCACAGCTGCCACGTCAAAGGCTCCTGCACATTCAGCAACACACCTTATCTTTCAGTGTGGCTCTGATTTATACCTACTCAATGCTGGGTGCTGGTGTTCATCTAGAAAGTTTGCCAGTACATGGAGTGATGTATGGGTTGATGAGTTTGCAGTTGCATTAGGCCACAGAGCACTTTGTTGCTTAATGTGATGGTACCAGCAAAGGAAATTGTAATTGGGGCAGATGGCCCTGTTTTTTTCAGCCTCTGTGGAGTTCTTGTCGTCTGTGTAACACACAGATAAAAACTCATAGCAAGATGACCATCCTGTTAGAGCTTTTGAAATAATGGCAATGTTGCCATCATTCCTCAGAAGGCAATCTGGTGATACAGCATTTTGGCAGATGAGTGAAGATGCCAGTCACAGGCTCTCTGTCAAGATATATTCAACCAGCCAATTGCTAAAACTTCTTTAAAATCTACATCATCAATATGAAGATTTGTTTGCCACCTTGCATTTTTTATTTTATGCAAAACAAGTCTTTAATATTCAAATCTCTTATTCTGAAACTGTTGTGCGCCAGATTGTCTTTGTTTTGTACCTCATTATAAAGGTTGATATGATCAGATTACACTGTTCTCTGTGTGGTTTTCACACAATATATCTATATGTCAGCTAGAACCTCGTGAGAGAGTTCAAAATATTCAAAAGGCATTGAACAAAATGGTAGCAGACACAGTCCTGTAGGCACCACTGCAAAGTGACAGACACATCACATATCCAGGTGCTCTCTGTGATCCAGAATGCTTATATTCACTTTTCTTTTTAATCCTTTATGTAGATATTTTGCATACTTTCTTAGTGTGGTGTCTTATGTCATAAATAAGAGCATCCTATTTATAAGCAGCTTACCCTAATAACCTAGGGTAAGGTTTTGAAATCCTGCAAGATCTCTGTGATTAACTTTTCTTCCTCGTGGTAAACTGATGGAAAGCATTCAGTTTGAAATCAAGAGAGGGATTCTGTGAATGATTTTTGGGTTGAGCATAACAAGATTGCTTTAAACACTATGGACATGCAACTCCAATTTTCTTTGAAGTCAGTAGAAGATATTAATTATTCTCAGGATGAGCTCTAGAATAAGAAAGCACCTTTAGCACCTGTCCTGGTTTGAGTTAGAACAGAACTACTTCTGTTCAGTGATTTTACTTTTCAGCTCAGTTCTTCTAACTAACTGCACTTTCTGAAGTTAATGATGTATTTTTGCAGACAGTGTCTACTAACAGCAGTGATAATGGTTGGTGTTTATTGTTACTACCAAGGGTTGGGGGGGCAGAAAAGGCTCTGCCTCTGTGCAGACCAAGGTCACTGCTAAATTTTGCATACCATGTTGGGGTGTTGTAAAGCAAGAGACTGCACCTGTGGGGAGGAGAGTGGCCAGGTGACCCTGAACTGACCAGTGAGGTATCCTATTCCATGTTTGTCCTATTCGGTATAAAGCTGAGCGGTCACAAGGGTCAAGTCTCTTCTTCAATGGCCACCATCTAAGGAGGACTCTGTCCCTCCTGCCTTCTATTCCAATCCATGTGTTCCTGAAACCAGTTCCAGAATCCAGCTCCTGAGTCCAGTGAGTTCAGTCTGGGACTTCCCCAGTGCCTGCTCCACTGCATCAGTGGTGATGTAAGTGCCATGGGGAGGGCGGAAGGGTTGGGTTCAGTAGTGGTTCTGTATATATTTCATAGCATCATTATTTTATAAGTAAAGCTGTTCTATCTTTCTTTTCCAATCCATAAGTTTCTCTGCCTTATTTGCTTTCCCTTCCCCTTCTGGGAAGGGAGATTCATTAATAGAAAGCATATGTCATTCATCTAGTGGCCAACCCAGTCCTAACCCTTGACAGCATTTTACTGCAAATAGATTTTTCTTACTCCTTTTCAGGGAAGGAAAGAAGTGTATTTTCCTTAATGTTTTGAATTATTTTATCTCAAATGAAAAAAAAAAAAAAGGTTGTTTTGAGAGGAAGAGATTCCTCTAAGAGATACCAATTTAAATGTCACTTACATGTATTTGGATGGTTCTCAGATATTTAAATTAAGAACATTTATAATTTACAAATGTTTAACTTCTTATGAAGACATGAGGGTGAAAGTCTCATTGGCTTTGGTGAGAGACATATTTAGCTAGTAAGAAATATTTATGCAGGTACTGAATTGATTTAATATGCCAGCTGTGCGTGGCTTCAGCTTCTTGCTGTCATTTTCTAGCAAAGGATAAGCAGCCAGGTGCTTTTCAGCTGGCACTTCAACAGAAAAGAGGTCTTGGAGGCTACTCTTGAAAATATTTCAGATGCCAATAAAAAGAATTGAGTGTAGTGACTTCATTCATTCTGATGGCACCTGTTCCACTGTTTCATCAATTTGAGGGATGTAAATTAACATTTTGAGATTATTCCCTGTGGAACAATGTAATAGGAGCCAAGCAGAAGCATGTAAACACTGAATTGATTTGAAATGTAAATATCCAAAATAATGTGGTGATTTGTCAAACTAAAAGGGTTACAGATAGCTGTCCAAAAAATATACGGGAAGCTGAAAGCACCAGGAATAAGGGCATTAGGCTTTTTTACCCTGCATGACAAAGGTAATAAAACCGCATTGATAAAGGTCAGATAGGGAAGTTAATTTAACTATCTTTATTGGCCATTTTCATTTCAAAAGCATATGAAACTGAGTAAGTATTAGATTGCTGCTATTGAATTAAATGAGACTCTGTTTTCATTTCATTTTCATGTCAAGTGTTCTTTATTTATTTTCCTTTCTTCATTATTTATGTACACTCACAAAACTATAATTAAAATTATTTATGTTTTTTGATTTTAAGTGACTAAAGTGAGACTGTACAAAATCCTTCTCAGACTGTTATGCATTCTTGAAGCTCTTAACAAATGTAGTGTAATTTTTCTGTCCTGAGACATGGTGTTGGAGGATAATGTGTAGTGCACTAACACAGGAGTAGTTTATATTATATAATAAAAAGGCCAAATTTTAGACACCCCTAGTTGTGTCTTTGTTTGAGGAACTCTACCATCAAGAGCTGTAACTGTGAGCTGATTTATAACAGAAACTGTGAGATTTTAATTGTCTAACATTTTGAACCCCAGCTTCCTATCTGAATTTCCTAGTTATGAGACTTTTCTCTGCCTATTTTGATCACCATTAGTAGATGATGTGTATGTCCTTTCCTTTCACACAGGAGCAGACACTGAAGCAGGTAGAACTTGGGAGAGAGGAGAGGACAGTCAGTGAAAGGGGAGTCCTGTGTATGAATTCACAAAATTCTTATTGGTTTCAGTAGGATTTTGGGTTTCTTTAATAATAATAATAAAAGGGGGTGCATGGGGGGGAACAAGAGAAGTAAATTAACAGCTATGTTTCTTTTCATGATGTAGCTCCTTGTTTTTCAAAGAGAGGCTCAAGTTTCCATTAGTAAAAGGTGAAGGGTACGTTATTCATACTCATATTTTGTGACAACATAGATTAGTTTTTCTGAGGGTGGTGGCAAATTTCACTGTGTCAACACAAGCAGTCATCATCACCCACTTTTGCAGTATGTTGAGCTTGAACTTCAGCAAGAGGTGTTTAAAGTAATTTTCAATTAAAATGTTCAGATATACTAAGAAACAGAACTTGGAAAGGACTTCAACCCATTCCTACAGTTTTATCCCTATAATCTGCGTGCAACAAAACCAGAGTCGGCATCAGTAGGTACAATTGTGCTGTTGCATTAAGGTGATGCAATGGCAAATTCTCTTGTTAAGTCTTTCACCAGAAAAAAATCCACATATATTTGCCCAATGTATTTTGGACATAATGACTTCTAATTAAAAAAAAAACCAAAGGAAAAAAGCGCCCCTTTCTCATTTGTATAATTTAGAATCTGCCATGTTTGACCTATTCATTTTAAAACCACTTGTGAATTCAGTGCTGTGAAGAGCCCACTGCATACTGCTGCTAGATACAAGGATACTCCAAGATCCAGTAAACTGATACCTATCAATCCCTTGTTCTCTTCTTATTACGCTTGGTCTGGTTATTTGAAATACCACGGTGTTTTGCTTTCTAACAGGAGATGTAGGTGAGCTAGCGATTCTGTCTCCATTCCCTGTTTGTGTAAGTGGACAATTTATAGATGCACTTGATGATATGAAAAAAAGTATTTGTTGTAGGGAAAATGACCTCCTACAAATTTAATCAGCTACTTTCTTACATGGAGAAATAAACATGATTTATCTCTGGAAGCTTACTTCATAAAACATTTGCTAAGCCTAAATGAAAGAGAAATAGGCCTTAATAAAACAACCTATTTTCTGAAAAGAGAGGATTTGATTAACTGCATGTTGCACTTGCAGGTGGGTTAGCATTTATGATCCAGCAAATAAAACATCTCTCTTCAGTGAACACAGGGAGTGCTATTGTACTGAAAATATCTAACAAATGCTTTTGCATATATCTTGCATGGCAAAAAATTACTATTCAATTCTCCCCTCAAAAGTACATTATCACTAACACTCAAGAGGATACATTTCCTTCACATGACTTACAGTTTTCCGATTAGTTTTTACTGACCTGGAGTACTTTATGTAGGAATTTTGTATGGATCTGGTAAAGAATTAAGATTTGTTCTCAAATTGTATTAATTACTGTATTTTAATAATTCACAGACAGCTGTTTGAACTCTTTGAAATTTGATGACAGTTTGTGGTTTGTTTTTTTTTTTTTCTTTTCAATGAGAAGCAAAAGTTCAGAAAAAAATTTTCAGTTTTCAATTATTTCTGTTACTCTCAGTGATGTAAAAATTGCTGCTCACAAACAGCAGGTCTTAGGATTCTATTTCAGTCATATTTACATTTCACAGTCCATTCAAGTTTACAATGAAGTTTTTACTTCTATGATCAACCAGTTGGCTAGAAAGTAAAAGCATTAAAAAAAATGGGTACAGATATATTTTTTTTATGTGGTTTTCAATGGTTTCTCATCTCAGTGCTGCTAGAGAAATTGTTTGACTTCAGATTTATTTAAATAAGAGTGGTTTTGAATGAATGTCTGCTGAGAGATTAGAGCTGTCTCCAAAGACCTGTGTTCCTGGAACTTTGCATCTCTCTGTGCATATAACTGAGATGCTGTGTTACTGCTTTCAGTATTCCATCCAACTATATGCTTATTAATCAACAGTGCTCACAACAAATTTTCTGTAAAACTGACATTTTCTTTCCAAACTATCTGATTTCTAATTTTTCTGCTGTGTCTCCATTAACCACCACAATACCAGGTAGTTATTGGAGAGGTGAAATTTCTGTATCCTTTTCAATTTTTTCTTAGGTAAGAAGAGCAATCAGCCAAACACACTTTGATGATTCAAAAGCTGCTGCAGCAGGCTTCAGTGGAGCTGTCTGAACAGCATCACCTGGTAGTCTCATCAGATGAGGTGGAGGGAATTGAGAGAGTGACTCTCTATACACAGGTTGGAGAAGTTTCAGAATTCATAGTATATGTTCAGAAGGACATGCAGCCTGTAAAAGAACCAACTGTGGAACAATCGGTGCAGGAGCTCTAGAGAACAGTGTACAATGAAGATAACTATTTGATTTGCCAAAGCCAGAAGTTTGTTTTGTATTTTCCTAGACAAAAGTGAGCAAGCTGATGTTTTTTTAGTTAATTAATAAAGCAGTAACTTGTTACTACATAGTGGTCTGACTGGTTGGATTTTATCAGTAACTTAGACATATTATGTACAAACTGCTCCCCCCCCCGCCATATTCATATTTTGTGGAAAAATATTCTTCCCCTTCTTATAAGATCACTCATTTGATTCCTGAAAATCTTAAAAAATATTGTCTGTTCAAAACTGTTATCCCACAAAAATAAAACATCTATGAAGGTAGCTAGGATGTGTAGAAAAGTCCACACACCCCATTTTATAAGTATTTCATATGTGGTTGACTTGACTGGAAGCAGAGCTGTTTCTAATTTAAATTAGAAGAGCTGCTTATTTCTGAGTACGCACTTAGAATGAGTCTGCCAAGTTGTGGACCTAACACAACAAAGGCTCGAGATTTAATTAGAAATATACCACAGATGGACCATAGTTTGTACTTGTGAGATGAGCCTTTGAGTTCTGGAGGTGTTTAAAGCCATGTGTGATAATTCTGGGTACCAATAGGATAACAGTTATTTAGATAATTGAGTAATGATAAGTCTTTCCATCCCACTGGATAAATACGATACCAGTACCATATGATGAAAGCAAATCTGTTAAATAAAGAGTATTTTGTTGTTGTTTTTTTTTTAAGTATTTGTTAAATGCTGTAAAAGATGTATTAACCAGACCTACTTGTAAATATGATCGTGTGAAAGAATGTGTACAAAAAACATAAGTAAATGTTGACAAGAATCTAGATATTATTAATAATGCATGTATATAGTTCCAGATTTTTTTATCAATCTTTGTTTATGATTTAATATTTTTTAATTTGAGCTATAAAAGTTATTAATACCCAAAATATAATGTTTTCTTCTAATACTCTAATTTCTTAAGTGTTGGCTTCCCTTACACAGCTAAGTAAAAATTCTGGTTTGTGTTGACTCTGAGAAGTTACTCCTCCAGTTAGTAGGGTCTAATCAAGAAAATAGCATGATGAAGTCTAGGCAGACCTTTCTATGTGATTGAACTTATTTATGGATGTTCTAGGCAGAAAAGTGGAAATAACCTTTTGACTAAGTTGATGTAATGTTGTCTGCCTCTTCTAAGACTGTTGGGTTCTTTTAATGCTATACAAAATCAGTGCACAAACATCTAGTGTTAGCATCTCTCTTAATTGTGGTGATAGGGAACTTAAATTTGTTAATGGAAAAGAATGAAAATCGTTGACTTCAGTGTGTTTTCCTCTGGTTTAATCTTGAGAGTGCACAAGACAGCCCCAGGAGTGTTACATTTGTAGGATGGAGACCTTTTTGACATATGGTGTAACTGGCTGGACATGGCCACAAATGTCTGTGTGGATTTCTTACATGTTCAGAAAACTTGACTAGAAGGAGCCATGAAGTGTTTGATAACACATACAGTGTGATAGAAACTGATGTACCAAATGTATCAACATGATTAATCTGAATAGGAAACCGTTTTTTTTTTTTAATACTGGTTCAAGTTCAGTGTTAGCAAGAATAACACTTTCTACTATCTAAAAAGAGAAGAAACTGATTTCAAAAAGTTTTCTTAGAATTTATTGAAATATTCACAGCCTACTTGCTGTTAAAACCACATTTGGAAGAGCATCATGATGATCATACGTGGTAACAACTATGTTCTTAATACGAAACCTTTCTGAGTTGATTTGACAATGTATTGTATTATTATCTGACTGTGGAGGGAAAATGGAAAAGTATTTTACTGTGCATCTCTCATGAATTCTTAGGTAAATTCTTTCTACATAGACTCAGTACTTTTATCTATGGGATGTGTGTCTGTGTTTGGAGGAAGGGTTTTGGGGTTTTGTTCATTTTAATTCTAGTATATCACAGCAATGCATACCTACTGTACTTTAAGTCTTCATTTATAGTTGAGATGTTCTATCACATTTTCCTATACTAAAACATAAACATTTTTGTGAATTTTCTGTATTTTTTTTTTTTATTTTAAAAATACAGAAAATTCAGGTCTTGTCTTAATTTATGTTTGGTTTGTTTTTTTTTTCCCTCAGCTGTGCTTGGAAGTGCAATGGTTGGAAACCTATGAGGTGTAAGTTGAGAAGGACTTTCAGCTGTGCACGTTGATTTTTTGCCTCTGTACATTTTCTTCATTCTAGAATATGCAATGCCTGTAACACTATGAAGAGATAAGTGCTTCTCTTTAATATAAGCCATTGTACTTACAAAATGAATGTCCAAAGTTTGCATTTTTTTCAGAAGCATAAAAAAAAGAGCTTTGTTTATGCCAGGTGTTTGTTTTGAGAGGCCATGGCGGTTCCAGATGTCCTTTGTCTGGATACAGAAATACCAAAAAGGTAGTTAAATCTTTCTCTTGGTGAGCTCTGCTTCTGTTATCACCTAAACAGCACAGATTGTTTTTGGTGTAGATTCAAGTCCTTTTATCCAATTGATCTTTTCTGATGGCTAAGTGACCTTTTCAGTTCAGGGGAGAGAAACAGTTGCAGATTTAAGTTAGTCAAGTAGCTCCTATTTCTTAAGATTATACATTCTTCCCACACTCCAGTAATTTTCATTAGCATTTACTATCCTGTATAATCTTCTGGTTTTTATCTCTTTCTTTGACACCAGAGGGATGTCCTGGCTTTCATCTAACACTTGGCAAATATTACTGTTAAAAGCTTATGCATGCATAAATTGACCAACTGAGGGACTAACTGATCTGTGCAGCTAAGAACACATCAGAAGATTTTGGGGAATGTGTTGAGCTCAGAGGGGCGGTAGGGCTTGGAATCATGAAAAGATTTTTAAGAATGGAAAAAGGAAGCTGCAAATAATTTTAGTGTCAGCAGAGTCTCATTTAATGGAAGGTAAGATTATGATGCTTGAAGCTGAATTCTTCAAAAGGTCTTACAGAAATTAATTAGGAATGCTAGTTCTGGAAGGACCTCATGGTACAGAAGGGCATGAGCATCTGTACACAAAGGGGAAAATACGGACCTCACAGGGCAAAAGGCACAGAAGAGGGTGTAGGAAATGCAGGTTCCAAAATTATTTACATCTCTAATTTATTATATCCCCAGAGGGTAATTTCTCTTTCCTGAGTACAGAAGAAAATGGGATTTGCCTTTCTTTCTGATGTGCTTTGGTTTCTATGGCTGGTTGTGGTCCTTTTGGATCCCAGTACTGTTTCTTGATACTAGAGATTTTAACCAGCTGCTATAGCATCCTAATGTATAGGAAGCTGCACTAATAGAGGCTCTGTACTGAATCTATATCACTTATGTGTAAAATCCATGGGATGAACAGAGAAAGAAACTGCATACTTCTATTTTGCTGTTTTACTTCGAATTTTGGGTTGTATGCAGTCACATCTAGAGATGAGTACTTCAGAGATAATGTTAGACCAGTAGTTCCTGCATGATAAGAAATTACACTCCCTGAGTATATATACTTGCAATGAATGCATTTAATTGTGTGTTTTCAAACAATATTACAGAAGGGACACTGCTGCAAGTCTGAGACTTTTTAAATGTTTTGATAGATTTCTTTTAAAGTTCTGAGTCCACACAGCATCGCAGTGCTGTCATATAATATATGGAACTTAATCCATTCAGTCTTAACAAGGGAAAAGTTTTCAAGTAAATTTGCTCACAACCTGGATATGTGCTTTACAAATTTAAAAGTCAGTAGAGAAAGAAAGAAAGTAGCAGGAATAATATTGCAATATATTCAGATGTTCAAAAAAATGCTCATAAGATCCAAGTGGGCAGAGAGTTGGGAATGTTTTGGAGCTGTTCCAACTGCAGGATTAGGACTTGATTTTTGGCCTGAACTCTTTGTGCTTGCCTATGGAGGAGACTTATCATTGGATGCTGCAGATTCTTGGAGCTTTAGTAAAGTCAATGGATATGTGAAAATCTGCCCTGTGAGGCAGTTTTTAAGTCCTGGGCCCTTCTGAAAATCAAACTCTCAGGGTAAAAGCATAATAAATACTCAAGGCTGACTACTTTAAGAGAACTTTTTTCTAAGTCACACCTAATCTTTTATGGAGGTAGGAGAATTATCAACTAGTCTCATGCCTTAAAAGACTGCAAACCTGTCTTCACTTATTTTGATTAAATATAGAGCTATATTTCTGTAAGAACAGTGAGGTTCAACTGAGGACTGCGCAACTAGGACTGAATTAAAAATAATATTGTTTTTTATTTTTTAATTCTTTTGATCTGAAAATAATGATGACTTACCAGATTGCACATAGCAGAGCTGAGTGAAACAGATGGTGTACACAAAATTGTAGTATATGGATTGCTATAGTTTGTTTTGTGGTTTACAGGAGGGTTTTATTACACTAGATTAGTTTCTGCTTTTTGTAGGTATGCTTGAGCTGTATCTGAAAGTTTAAACAAGGAAAAACACAAGCTCATTTGCAGACTGAATCATTAGCAAAAATATGGTTTCTTAATGCTAATAATACAGTTTGCACCCATAATGTGATAAACTGCAATGTTATTTTCCCTTTTGTATTGACTGTGAGGTTACCAAGTGGTACTGCACATGGCTTGACAGCTTCTCAATTTGCATTTCCAGCTTTCCCATCATTAGCAGACATAATTTCTATCAATAGCAGCACTACTCCATTTGACTTTTCTTTCTTGAAATGAAGACAGCTTTTCATATGGGGAGACTTTCATGTTCACTCAGTCACAGAGATGTATTTTGGCACATTCTGAGAGTATCAAACTTGGTATCATGACATAAATACACATACCATCCTCACCTCTCTTATAATGGTACAGGTGATCAGTTAGGTGATCTTTAATGTGTTCCTTCTCTTAACTTGCCTATATTTGGCTTCAAGTTATTCAAAGCAGTGCCACACATTTCAAAGGACAGTGCAATTTGCAGAGTGCCTGTTGTTTGTTCCTAAGAAAAATTCTGTTCAAGTCTGTTGTGTTGTGTTCCCCCCGTCAATCTTCAAGATGGTCAAGACAGAGAAAGGAAACAATCATGTTTCTCTCTAGCTAAATACTAATGGATAAAAATGCCTTACTTGTTTGTAAACACAATTTTTTGGAAAGAAATTCTGCTAGGTGCAGGACTGAAGGGTCCTGAACAAAGCACATCTGTGTGCAAACTCACTATCCCAGAATGACTTCTTTTCTTTCTCAGAAAGAGTTGCCAGTGACCAGTCTGATTACCTTTTCTCAGATTAACCAGCAAAATGTTTTAGAGGGCAGAGCAGGTTGACGCTTGTGGGAATGACTTACCACATTGATATAGAGCCATTAACTATGATAGGTTATTTCTTAAGGGATACAGACCCAGCCCTCAGTTACAGTGGAGCTAAAGTTCAAGGTAAGGATGCTGTAAAGACAATTGCAGCTGCAGCAGTGTCTGGTGGGCAGGTGACTCCAGCTAGTCAGTCTATTCCATGTGATGCTGAGTCAACTGACTCTGTATCAGCTGACATCTCCTCAGAAATCAAGAGAGGAAGAAGTTGGAGCTAAGGATACTGAGAATATTTGTCCCTTCCCACCTTTCTCTTGACTTAAGTTTACCTCAGTTGACCAGGTGATTGATACCAAGATCTGCATGTGCCTGATTAACAATATTTAGGTATTTCACTAGAGGAGAATGAACAGGGCTTAGTGTGATACAAAACCATGCAATTATGAGATTGTCATCAAGGAAAAGAAATACTAGGCCGAATAACAGGATTAATGTTCTGTTGTAGAGATCTATTAGCTTGGAAGGCAATACCTAAAATAGTAGAAGCTCCTCTTCTTGAATTGCTTTATTATTGCACTGAATAAAATACAGATGGACATTAGGAATGAGCCTGGTGAGAAAACAGGGCAGCTGATCTCAAAGGTTTCTCTTACACCTCAAATTTCTGGGCATTTACGAACAGCAAAGGAGGACAAAGTGACATAAGACACTCTCTGTCTCTTTTTTTTTTTTTTAATATATATATTCAAATCTACGCCTAACAAGGATGCTCTTGTCAGTGCTTACTGAAGGAATTGATAGGATGGGCTTTGATGGGATGTTAAATAACAGCAAAATTGTCACTTGTATTTTCTTATTCTTATGTCACACATTTTTCATGAAAAGTGCAGTGAAAGACTTGGAGTAGTGGTTGCCAGTAAAATACAAAAGCACAAAATAAACATCTCTGACAGTGCTATAAATGACCTTTTTATTCTCTATAAAAATATTTTTTTATAGTCTTGTTTGCTAAAATTGAATGAAGGGGGAAATTACAGTTGATATATTGCACAAAGATCTGCCTGACTTTTTAAAAAGCTGTAAATTTTTCTGAAAAGCTGGAAATAGCTTTACCAGCCTAAGTAAATTAAAAGGGAATCAAAAGGTCTTCAGTGTTTTTGAATGAAATCAAACAATTAATGGGAATTTATAGAACAAGCTTTGTTATGTATCTTTCTTTGGTTCAAGCAATGTTATCTTCTGGAAAATAGGGGATCATTTTATGTCATGCACCCAAATGAAATACACCTTAAGTGTGTTTTACAGGAACACATGGTCTTATCCTCATATATGAGAGCTACCTCATCTGTAGTTCTTCATGGGCTAGTAATTAAACAAAGGACAAAATATCATAGGGATTACAGAGCTAGTCAAAGTTCTTGCAGTTTGTTTTGGAAATAGTTCCCCTTTTTTGGTTAGCTTTGATAGCATTTATTTTGCTACTACTATTAGGAGTTAAAATACTTTCAGGAAGCCGAAAGCTTAATGTGCTTGTGGTATTAAAAATAGAGTACAGACTCTTTTAGTGCTAGGATACCTTATTCAAATTAATATTCAAATGGTAGTAATCAAGTATTTTTTTTCATCTAATGGTAGTTCAATGAGTTCAAGAGTTCAAATCCAAGATGTGATAGAGAAGGTCCAACTCAAAAAAATCTCCATTTAATTGGGAATTAAGTAGCAGTTCTTACTGAAACAACAAAATTTCAAGCAGCTACATGAAGTCTGAATTTAGACCATCCTCAGAGTAGTTGAAAAACATTAGTGGATCAGGGGGAAAGTTTCTGTGCCTGTGGTGTTGCAAGTTCTGTGACACATCATCTTCTCTGAAAATAAGATTCAGAATTCTGGTGCTGAAATGCCAGGTAGTTGGCTTTTAGATTGTTCTGCCTCAAGGCTAACATCCAGTACAGTGATATTTTTTGTTAAAACCAACCAGTCCAAGTTGCCAACACTGGAATTTAAAAATAACAAACAGGACGTGTTACTGATGAGATTGTTCTTCACCAGTGGGACTGGAGTCAGAGTAGAAAATAAATAATCCTAGGACAACTGTAACAACTTCAGCCTAGGAAAAGACTGGAAGACAAATTAAGAAACTTATTTGTTATGGTCATTTCATCAGTTTTCATCAAGTAACAAATTCAGGACTTGTAATACACACCTGATATTCAAGATAAAAGTTCATTGCTGATTTCACCTTGTGGCTTGTGTGTCTTAGTACAGCTGGTACCTGTTTATGGCTCAACAGAAGTAGCGTACATGAGTGATGCTCAGAAATACCAATAAATCATAATTCTCAAATTATATATTCATAATATATATTCTCAACTCATATAAAAAAAGCCTGGAGGATTTATGGCCTGTCTTTAACTCTGGAGTTGTTTTGTGAATACTTCTTACCCCTCGTTCAAAGGTCAGTCAGTTTATGCAGTAGAAGTAGCCATCCTTTGCTTGCCACAAAGTTATCCTGGAGAATGACATTCTATTTAATGTTTGGGTTTAGCTATTGAGGTTGCATCTTAGATCTTTAAATAATGAATTTCATGTGAAGCCTTGTTTATTTAGAATGCAGTCCCATGGGTGTGGAGATGCTTTCCATTTCAACTGGGGGGATTCTGGCACCTTGCCTGTTGACTTGAACTCCTGGACACTGACATAGCACAAGAACTTTTTACTACAAGTTCTAACACTGGCAAGCTCTTGTGGTGTAACTGTCCTCTTTAGTAAGGTCAGAAAATTATTTACTGAAGTGCTATCCACTTCTGAGCCTAAGAGTTGCTCCCTAAGGACAGCATGGTCCTCAGGTGTTGTTCTCTTCCATTTGTCAGCATTTACTCAACAGCTTTGCCAGCAGAAAAGGTCATGTAGGAGCTCTCTGACATACTCCAAGGAACTTAATCCCACACGCTTCCCTTGAAGCACACTAGAGAATTTCACTTGAGCCTTCTGCTCACAGAGCTGTTGGGCAAGGTGGAGGAAGTGGCCGATCATGAGCATCTTGAGGACTTCACC
>JANHGN010027356.1:65995-81305 GCA_024605025.1 Megaceryle maxima
AGATTTTACCCAAAGGTGTATGGGGGGGGTGGGGTGGGGTGGGGAAGAGAGCCTCAGCACATTGACTGGTCCCAGGAGTCAGAGATAGTCTACACTGGCATCTTCCATGACTTGTCCATGATGAAGTCTTCCCTAATATTCTCCCTTTCTTAAGCCATTTTTATATTATTTTTTATCTTCAAGGTGGAGCTTGAGTGATTCTAAACATACAGACCTTTATCATAATTGGTGTAAAATTCTCTCGCTTTACTTTTAAAGATATAAATTAAGAAAATTCAGGGCACAGGCTTAGTGAGGGGTGGTTGCACATTGGAGATGGGCAGCCTTTGGGATGGAGGTGTTATATGGTTCGCCTTATAATGAGATTATTATGAACTACATTTGTACAAAGGACAGCCTTTTGTCAAAAGATGACAGAGTGTTGCCCAAGGTGGCAAACGGGAAGCTTATCGGTTCTGTGGTACTATCAAGTTCCCATCTCTGCAGTGATATCACAGAGCCTGGCTGCAGAGGTTTCACTCCACCCTCTATTTCACAGTCAGTGTTGTCCAGGGAACCACTGTGGAATGAATTCCTTGCATACCACTTGCACTGCACCCAACACGGTGCACAAGATCCGGCAGTGGCCTTGGTCTGCACCCCAACCTTCAGTTCTAATTCTGAACAGGGGGTGTTCTCACTGCCAGAAGCAGCCACTGCCTGCAAAAACACACTGCTAACTTCGGACAGGGCAGGGAGTTAGAAGAATGGAGCTGAAAAGTAAAATCACTGAACAGAATTGTTCTGTTCTCACCCAAACCAGGACATAAGCCCAGAAAGGATCCTTGCTAGTCTGACCTATTGCTGTCAGCCTGACCTCTGCTGCACCCCGCACCAAGATAGCCATATTCCACCCTGCCATGCTGAATATCTTCAAGGACATTGGGCTGTTGGGAAACACACTGAGAATTGTCCAAAAATCCCAGAGAGACAGTTATCAACTATTTCTCTTGGCTCCAGCAGAAATTTCTGCAGCTGTTTTAGAAACTGACTTCCAGGCTGGATTTTTAAGTTTCAACTTTCAGCCCTCTTATCCCAGTTATGTCTTCATTAGGCACATGAAAGAACTCCTTAAAACCCAAAATATTCTCCAACTGCAATCTGGTCACTTATCAGTCATATCCTTTACCTTCAAGAGTATAATAAATACCATAATGAAAATAATAACAAATAATGATGATAGAATCCATTACTTGCAGAAGACACAAAACACACAAAAGTGCAAAACAGAGAATCAAAAGTGAAGGCTTGAGCACAGCCCAAGACATTTCATAGTCTGGGACATAATTGCTCTTGATTTCTTTACAGAGGCTTTTTATCTCAAAGAAGCCAGATGAGGAATTGCCAAGCATATGTGGTTTCCCTCCCTTCCTCTGCCTCCTCATGCCCTCCTCCTTTGCCTTTTAATTCTTTCCTTTTGCTAACTGTAAGTTTACACAATTTGGAAAGGCTAAAAAACAGAGCACAAGCCTTTTACCCTCTGCAGCCAGCTGGCCTCCTTCTTACTATTTACACACTGCCATTGCAATTGGGGAACTCTGTCATCTTTGGTGTTAGACAAACCCATTTAAGAAGGTGCTCGTGCCCTAAAACATTTGCAATGAATAGAGGAAGCTTCTAAAAGAAAGAGGATAAACAACAGTGACTCATCCCGAGTCAGCAGGCAGGCAAGGGGCAAGCCTGGGAAGGCTTTTTTTATCACAGTGATGCCTTAGTCACTGTTTTTCCCATCAGCTAGTGTCCGTTTGTGTTTTTTGGTTTTTTTTTTTTTTTTTTTTTTTTTTTAAGATATTTCAGCACCCCTTCTTCCCCCTCTCATACAATAGACTCCAGTGCTGTTTCTCCATCATGGCACTCAAACCTTGAGCACTGTGGGTGATGAGGCCTTGGCACTCCCCACCCTTTGATCCTCATTGCTAGTTGTGGGCATCTAGAGAACTTGCAATGCTGGCAGCATTGGGGTATATATTTTTCATCCTCTCTGTGATAAGAAAGGAGGTGAGGAGTTCAGCACTCTCTCTTACTTCCATTGGCATCAGTGCTGTGTCAGCCTTGATAGTATTAGCACAATCTTTTTAAAGCAGTTCATCTTATTACTATGGCATGCACTCCCTGAAGGCCATGGACAAATGTTAAAGTCTGGAAGTGCATGTGATGTCATAGACGAAATATGAAACAGCAGCTGAACAGCAGTTACAGCTGCTACAAGGGCAAATTTTGGTTAATGTTTCCTATTAACTCCTAGATCTTTCTGTCATCCTGCTATCTTGGTAGGGAGAGACTAAAGGAATAGCTCTCTTGTCTTCTGCTCAAAATTGCCATTTGCCAAGGATTTGCTAGAGGTCTAATTAAATCAGAATAAATGTATTTTGCATTCTTTCACCCAAGAGGGTAGTTCAGATCATAATCAGTGGAAGGAATACAGCATGTTTCTGACTGAATTTCCAGTGCTAATGAAAAGGGATACTCCAAATGAAGAATTAATATTGCTCGTAACAGCACAAATATGAAAATCCATATCCTTAGAACAAATGCTTTGGTGCTATTAGGCACTGATATGTCTAAATCTCTGGTAGAATCTACAGCTGAAATAGAAAAATATTCATGCTGATATTTAGTACTTAGTACTAATGTGCCGTAATTTATATTCCCCCATAATAATGTCAGAATACCACTTTGTGCTCTTTGTGCTGTACCATTTCCACTTTCAATTGTAATGCCCCTGTAGCAACTCTTCATGGGGAAACCCATTCTTCCAGCCAAAGAACAAGTGTTCTTAAATCTCTGTGGTTCTCTCTGAAATAAAAATAACAACACTAATAAGGCCCAGAAGCTTCTGCATTGAACAATACACAAGTAGCTTGTGAGAACTGTTTTCTTTCCAGGAGACCTTCTGTCCTTAAGCAAGATGCATCAAGTCATTTTTCAAACAAGCAGATATGGAAAAAAACCATTGCTAGCCAAGATACGTGGCTATGAAGGCTATCTATAAATAGGAGTTGCAAGAATGTCTTGTTTTCAGAAACAAACAAAACATTCATGACATCACAGGCTTTACAAAGCAACAGCCTCACTTGCTCCTGCTCCAGGATCACTCAGAGCTGTGTGTTCTGTTGGCAGCCTCTTCACAGAATTACCTCCCTAAAGAGATGCAGAGTTACATCTGCTGAGGTTCTTAAAGATGGATGAGATGTTTAACCAAACTGCTCTTTCCCATACTTTTTGGGGCTCCCAACAGACTCCCCTTCATCAAGTGCTTCAAAGCACAACCTTGACACACTCAGCTCACTCTGTGCTTCCAGCAGACCAAACAGGCAAGTGAAGCACACACCAACAGTAACACAAAGGAGTATGTCTCATCTTCTCCCAGGGGAAGCCTGAGCCTGGCTGCATAAAGATTTCCCACAAAATTAA
This sequence comes from Megaceryle maxima, assembly GCA_024605025.1. NCBI lineage: Eukaryota > Metazoa > Chordata > Aves > Coraciiformes > Cerylidae > Megaceryle > Megaceryle maxima. Next base: position 69,449 of record JANHGN010027356.1, read on the forward strand.
ATCGAAACCCAGTTTCCAAACCTAACGCGTGTTCCAGAAGGCTTTGTTAGCTGAGCAGTGCAGACTGTTTAAAGGTTGCATTTGGTGGAGTATTAGGACTCTGAGTTCAGAAACATGTTAAATCTAGGATATATTTTCTTGCTAGGTCGTGCTTTTGCATGATCTGTTGACACTGCTTTGCAGTGAAATTTAAGTGGTGGATTGTCATTTGTTGATGTCACTTGAACAGGACAGAGGTGCAGAAGTCTTTAAGCAGCCTTTTGGCTCAGAGCTGCATTTAATAATAATTCACCAGGATGGACTTTATACCATAATTTATCTTAATCTCCATCTACTTTTTAGAAACAAAGAGCATTCATCTTTGCAGAACTATTATGTCATCCTACAGAAGATTTTTAACCATTGCTATTAATACCTTAAATGTACTATTCAAGGCTTGCCCTGTCCTTGCCTTAAAATCTGTAGCTGTCTGCCAGGCTAAGTCCACTTGTTCTCATTTAATAACACGTTGTAATTGTTTCTCCAAGTACTTTTTTTTTTTCCCCAGACTCTCAATGAACCATTACTATTTACTCATGAGAAAAGTAATTCATGACATCTTGGTTCCTTGTGATAATGAAGAAATTGGCTTACACAGTGAATAGCTGTTCCTTTGCCATTGAGTTGATGTTAACATTCACAGTATCAATTAAACATTTGAGGACCAAATACGTAACAATAACTGGAGGGGCTGAAATAATTGCAAAGGTTAGGTCACAGTGATCAAGCTTCCAAATGCATTTTACAGACTGCTGATGTGAAGTCTGCAGGTTATTTCTTCTTCCTTCAGGTGGCAGAACTCATTTAGGCTTTAGATGCTGCCATAAAAGGCAATCAGAGCTTCCTTTCCAACCTCCAAAATCATCTTAACACAAGCAGTATCAACAGAGCCACATCATTTAAAGCCTTCCCCTACCACTGTGCAGCTGCTCAGGCAGTTAATTACAGTGTGTTCCCAGGACGAGAGGCTGAATAGGCAGTCACACTTCCTCTGCTTCATTAAAATGAGCTTAGCAAAATTAGGCTGATGGGATAATGGGCATACCTTGTGCAGTTTCCACTATTCCCAGCAGCAAGGATCATGCCAGATGTTGGTCTCTTTGTGTAAGTTATATACCTTGTATTTGTTGACTAGGAATAAGTAACAGGCACATGCTTTCATCTTGCATCAAGCTGCTAAACAAAATTATTTTAAAACCTTATAACAATGCAGCATCTACTCATGCAAAATAACAGTCTATCTACTATCAAGCTTATCATTTAGTGCTGAGCAGAGATAGGAACATGAAATATTTTTGTTAGGAACATACAGGAAACAAGTCACTCCACAAGAACAGGTGCCTTAGATGAAATAACCTTGGTTTTGCATTTTCATAACTTCAAGTAGAAATGTCCTAAGCTTATGCAGCTCTTCTCTCTTACCATCAAGAATTACTGAGAATGGAAATTAAAATTATTCTAATAGTGTTGATTTCTCCATTACCAATTCATTTGCAGTGGGTCAGGGCCCCAAAGGTGGGATTCATCTAATCTGTCTTTCTGAAAAACTGTCATCTAGTTAGCTACATTCAGCATAAAAATCACTTTGGAAACAAACTGCCCTTCAGGGTAATTAATCTGTCTCAGGAGGGGAAACACTTTTGATTACCAAAAGAGCTCCAAAACCAGCTTGAGACAAATCAGTTAAAGGTGAGGCGGCTAATGTCAGAAATGGTGAATTCAGGCCAAAGAGGACCATTTTTTGAACCCATTCACTGATAAGCTTTATTTCAGTAAACAGAAATACATCAGAGAAAAGAAAGCATTGGGGTGGGGGTGTGTGGTTTTTTTTTTTTTTTTTTTTTTGTGGTGCTTTGTTGTGTTTTTCAGGCTGTATCTCTTAGATTCTGGTTTTCCTTTTCAAGATAACAGTGAAGGTCTTTAGCACTCCCTAGAATCCTCCTCTTAGCTTTGCACAAAGCAGAATAAATATAGGAGTGCACATTATGCTTTACCAAGCCCCTTGAGCCATTTTTCTGAGCAGATAGAGGGACCAGTGCATGTGGCTCCCATGTATGAAGTTAGAGAAAGAAAAGTGCTATGTCCTGTTCCAGAAGCTGGTTTTGGTCCTCTCCCTGTGACAGCAACAAGCTAAGTAGAATCTACATTGAATACTTCCAATACTCAAACAATGAACAAGACTATTAAGTCTGACTTCAGGTGACTCATTCATCCTCAGGGAATAGCCCACTGGACATTGCAGACCAGGTCCCTTTGCAAAGGGAGCATACGAGCCATATTCTGTGGAATACTTCAAACATTACACCTGCAGTTTTGGAGTTTCATGGTCAAATGCCAAGTCTGAAATAAGTCTTCTGTATCTGTTCCTTTACTAACCACATTGCAATGAAAATGACAAATAGTGTGAGGCTATTACTTTTAAATGGCAATGGTGAGAAGTAGGTGTCCCTTTCTTCACTGTTAGCAAGAGCTGTATTCTAAAGATAAGGGAGTGAAACAATTGCTGAGAAAAGTAAAGCATTACTCTGTAGACCATCCATCACAGATGCACCTATTATTTATGATATATGGATAAAACAGGGGGGATTTTTTTTTATGCCTATTATTCTGTAGCAGTGGGGTGTGTGTTTTTATGAACAGTCATATGTGTAATTCTAGTGTGTGCAGCTTTATGGTATTTGAAGTTGCTGAAAATAATTAGCCACAATACCAATTTCCCTTCCAGAGCTTAAGAAGCAGGTTGAGAGCAATGGTGTTATTAAGAATAATTTCATAGCAGTAAATCTAGCTATTTAATCATATATAATGGAAGGCTAGACATCTACATTTGACTTAAGTATATCACTACACATTTGACTTCAGTGAAAATACACATATCTATTCTGTATGCAGCAAATGTGATATAAAGCAAATATTTTTCAAAATGCATTATTTCTTCAGTCATCAGCTCTTAACCCTTACTCTTGGCTCCAAAGAACTAAAACCAAAGCACTACATAAAATATTGCATCTTTTCTATTATGCATCTTGATCTACTAAAGAGGTTGGAATGCTTTAAATATATTTTATATAGATACAAAAACCACTCTGAATTACAAGCCTATGTCCTAGAAAGCACTGAGATTCTCAGTGATAATTCAGTTGTTAAATTGATAAGATCCTGTAAAATCTGTTCACATTCAGTACTGGGTCCACATCAAAAATACAAGTCAGTAGTTGTGAAGCTGCGTTAACAGATAGGACTGGTGCTCTCAGCCCTGGAGCATACAATGTCCATGCCCCCTGACAGCAAAGCATATGGTCTAATAAACATAAATGAGAGTCAGCACTTAATTCTCTGCTCTTCAGGTATTTAGCATTCACTTAGCTTTATTTAGCCCTTCTGATAGGAAGCCTTATGGGACATATGTGGCCAACACTTCCCATATAGCTTAAGTATGACCATTTATACTCTGCTTGGCAGATACCCTTTATACATCATATTTTTAGTTTGTGAAACATACAGCATTTAACAGTTTATATAATGCTACATTTAGAGGTGAGACCAGTAATACAGAGAGGCTGCTGAGCTTGGTCACAAATTTTGTTCTCTTCAGAGAATCTCAGCAAAACAGCCTGTGACTATAATCCAACTCTGTGTGTTCAGTGCTGTGCACTGGCCCCCATCTCTTGGGCTACACCCTGTAAGGTGGAGCTTGCCTGCATGGGAGGACAGACCCTGCAAACAGCAGGTTGCTTTGCTAAGGCATTTTAATTCATGCACTTTTAAAAGAAAAATTAGGCTATCAATCAGGTTAAATAGTTTTACTGCTGCAGTGAACAGCAGAGTTAGATGAAACTTCCAGGAGCTGGTTTCCAGGTATCAAGGTTTAGGGCCATGCCCATCCACTAAACCTGTAACAGTCACTCTCTGTTAACACCTCTCCCCCTCCAAATGAGAGGAGAAAGGGAATAACAGAGTGATTTATGGATTAGGGAACTACAACAGCTCTAATGAAAACAATAATAATAAAATAGAATACATACAAATATATACAAAACTAGTACAGAAACTGGCCCCCCCAAAGACAATTACATTACCATTTATGCTGTGGAGCAGGCACTGAAGAAGTTCCACACTCAGCATCAGGTGGGAACCAAATTCAGGAAGACACAGATAGGGATCAAAGGCAAAACAGAGAGAGTCCTCCTCATATACCAGCTATTAAAGAGGCTTGAATCCCTTCATCCCTCAGCTTTATACTGACTACAATGTATATGGATGGATTCCCTCATTGGTCAGTTTGGGGTCACCTGTACTGGCCGCTCCTGCCCACAGGTGCAGCCTTTTACTTTCTGCACCCCCAGTGTTGTTCACAAGATTTAGCAGTGACCTTGGTCTGCACACCAACCCTTGGTACTAACTCTAAACATCAGGTGTTATCACTGCTAAAAGCAGCCACTGTCTGCAAAAATCTGCAGTTAACTTCAGACAGTGCAGTTACTAAGAAGAGAGTGAGCTGAAAAGTAAAATCACTGAACAGAAATAGTTCTGTTCTAACTCAAACCAGGACACCAGGTGAGATCAATTCTCTGCTCACATACACTAGTCATCACCCATCTGACCACAGGTTGATTTTGACTCCAGAGGGCTCATAGTGAGTTGTTCTTTCCCTATCCATTGCCAAGGTATGGCTTGTGTTAGGTGCTTCCATGTATTTTCTCACATGGGCATTATTTATTAAGTGGAGAAGATGACTCTGAATGTCTGATCTGGCTCATCAGTGGTATTTAACTTGCTGGATGAGGTTTACAGACTTCAGGGTCAGTGTAGATACACTTACTGATGAACCTCATCAGAAAGACACTAGGTGCTGATAAAGGTGTCTTCTGTGGATCAGGTAACCCATTATTAAAGTTTTAGAATATGTTCATTATTTCTATTTACTTTTCTAATAATCATATGACAACCAGTTATAACTCAAAGGACCTTCATAACAGAGAGTATGTAGTAAAAAAGGTGAACCGTGAACAGCTTAGGCCTGCTGCTGTAAGTAGACTTCACCCTCCATGATGATATTTAGCATTTTCTCTATTTAAAAATAGACCCGGGGTGTTAGTTCACATCTATATGGGTTTTCTGAGCTTGGAAGGTCTTTGGGTATCACTTTCCAACTGACAAGGATGAGAGGTAAGAAAACACGCCTGTATTGAGAAAATCAGTATCAGAAACAGCTTTTCCATGTGGTTTAATTTTATTATTTTTCTATTTAAAACTGTTGAGGTTGATGACCAGACATAAGAAACAGTAAATGTGTTATGAGAAGACATTTAGCATAGAGAATATTAGCATCATTGCTGCTACTATGTTAAAAAAAAAAAAAAAAAGGCAAACACACCAACAAAACCCTCACCCACTAATGATTAGAGCTATTTTCCTATGTAATTAAACCAACAAGCTCATTAGCATTAACCATACTGCACATTCTAATGACCCAATTTATTTTAAGCTACAGATCTAAGCAGATCTGATAAGGCCACAGTATCCTAATTCTAAAATAATTCCCAATTTAGAGCAGCCTTCTAGGCACTGGCTGCCCCATCAAACCATGTCCCATTACAGTTGGACTTGCTCAGCAGACCAGTCCAGTTCAATATATTGAGAAGGTATTGAGAGTGAGAACTTTCAAGCTTTTGTCTCAATATGTTTTTTCATGGGAATTTGCTGAAATTGTTTTAATTTAAAACTATCTAATAACTAAAAAGCAAAACTATTGTGAAAAATGACCTTTATCCTTTATGTTACAGATTCTTCTCTCTTCCCAAGGGCAGCATCTGGCAGATGGTATGATGCGTTGTTCTGGAATGCAGCTCATATGTACTTAAGAATCAAGCTGTAATTGCAAAGGCAAAGCATAGAGTATAATTTCTTTTGACACAGCATTTAACCTTAAAAGCCAGATTTCTTGGCTCTCCTTGCCTTTAACACTTCCAATAAGGCACCACAGACATATTCCCAGTAGTTCTAGAATGCATCCAAAAAGTGATCATGCATACATAATGGTGATGACCTCAGAGCAATGAACTGCCTGTGCTCTGAGCCCCCAGGATCCAGCACAGGTGCTATGCAAAAGCTGTGAGACCATCAACATGGTGCTGGGCCTGACCTTCTACTGCTTGGTGCCATGGTCAATGGTTTTTGGCCAGCTCAAATCACTGGCAGAGTGTGTTCACATTTTCACACATCAAAGGGTCTCCCCTTCTGGAGAGCTTCAGTGCTTATCAGTGATCCTCGTTAGGAGAGGATTTTGAGTTTAAGTCCAATAAACTAAAGTTCTCTTCAAACAGGAAGGTCATTTGTGGTGATCAGATGAGATGGCAGACACTTGCCTTTCAGAAGGGCTCCATTAAATGTAAAACTAAACCTCTCATTAGTGAGAAATTTAGCTCAAGAGGCTAAAAATCTACATCCTGGTATTGATTCTGGACACACTTAGTAGACAGATTAATTTGTTTAGTGTATCTAATCTTTCATTATGTGCATCTGGATGTTTCATAAACCAATTTACCCAGGTATGGAAAGATCAAGCAGTAGAGATGCAAACTATATATAACTTTTATGCAAGAGCATCAGAACACGACATTAATCTCATTTCTAATTTCCTACACTCCCATTTTTGTCATACAAGGTGACATCCCTCACAGCAACTGGTTGATTTATATTGTGTAGTGTAATTATTCTTAACTATCTTTAATATTGATAATATAGTTAATCCATCTTAAAGCAAATGATATATGGAAGATTATTTATTCAGGGCAGCCACTGAAGCATTAAACAAATGTAGAAGTCTTATTCCTGAATAAATACAGCATATCTGTGTTTGTCTCTCTGGTATCAAGTAAATTACATGTGTCAATTACAAAAATATATGCCAACTGCCCCAAATAAATGGACTCTGAAATCTTGTGGTGAAATACCTCCCTGAAACAGGATAAGAACGTATCCTCTTATTTCCACAATATAAAAAATTGTGTAAGTACCATGACATGATGTCAGAACCACCAAATATTTGTATGTAGTCTATTCTAGACTAACAGTGTCAAGAATTTTTGTGTGATAACACTGCATCAAAGGCAGCACTGTGGTTTATCCTTATCCATGTATTAACATCTTCATGGGTAATAACTAACTTCCTCAATAACTGTTTTTTTGTTAGACTTAAAAATTTCTTATTTCTTCCCAGATTGATAAAGACTGTCAGCTGTAATTGACTTAACTTTCTGTTTGCTTATGTCTGAGAATGAATGAGGGTGGGTTCTTTGACTACAGTCTGGTGACCAGAAGTTGTGTAGGAGCAGTTTGGGTTGACTGTTTTCAACTGAGAGAACATGTAGCAAATCTTAACTCCTAGGGCTGCACGTATTATGCATGGAGAGGGGAAGGATGATGGAAGTCTACTATTTCTTGTCTTTAAGTTGACAAATGCTCTCTTTTACTAACCAGAAACAACTGGTAACACAGGCATGTGAGAGGAAAATGAAGGGATTCCAGGGAAAGGCATGGGGTGGTGGGAACAAGATACTTTTTCCCAGTTATCCAGTAAGCTACTGTTTAATGCTGGTTGGGCAGTCTATTGGAGGACTGCTAAACACATGCCAAAACATGCAGTTTTAAAATTTTTTGGTCTTGTTTTTCAGTAAAATGCTCATGTTCAATTGTCTGCTTCAAATGAAATGTACATCCATTGAGAGAGGAGGGCCTGTTCATTTTTAAGCACATTTTGGCTACCTCATGATGAAATCTAGGAACATGGAAACCAGCAGTCTTGGAAGCCAAGCAAACCTCAGCTTGGCCTGATCCAAAACGCATGGAAGTCAATGAAGAGGTTGTTACAGTCTTCAGCGCGTTTTAATCAGTTCTCCTGGAAAGAAGCCATCATCAATTCCTGCAGTGAGAGGGACAGAAAAAAACTCAATCAGAAAGAAAATCCAACCATTTACTGAAAAATTCCCTGGTCTTTCTTTAAATGTCAAATGCAGAAGAACAAATTACTGCAAATTTTTCTTTCATGGGAATTACCCAAATCACTTTTTGCTTTGAAAAGCTGGGGTTCGTGTTTTGTGGCATGACTTTTCTTTCTTTTACAGGAATTACCTCAAATATAAAATTCATGCCTGAAGAAGGAAAATCAATCAAAGCATAATAACTTATTCAATAGTATAGACTAATGCTGCCAGTGAAAATTGATAAAGGAATAATCAGAGTGCATTAGACCCCATCCTTTCCTGAATTGCATGAATGCAGCTCTTGATGTAGCAGCGGCAGTTTTGATACTTCAAAATCTATACAAAAAGCATGGACCCAAATCTCCTCCCATATTAATTTTATGCCAGGGTAATTTCATACATTGTAATGCGAGAACTTTGCATTTACACCAGTAAGACAGACACAAGCAAAACTTCCATAAATATTGTTTTTTTAAAAAAACAAGACCAAACCTGGGGGATGGCTATAACTTGGACATAGTAATTTTCAGAAACATAATTCTTTTCCTTTGTGGAAGGATGATCTACAATACCATAAATACAGGTAACGGCCATTGACCAAGGATCATATGTTATAGTGTCAACAAAATACTAGCTGAAAGACCAAAAACAAAACAAACCCCCCCCAAAAACACAAACAAAAAAATTATTCTAAAATGCAGTCAAGTAAGTTAAGTTTCTGTTATAAAAGTAGCCATCTAAAAGGGGGAGTTTGGTCCTGAACTATTTAGTGTTCTTTTTCCTTTGGTTGTTGTGATTTATTTTTTTTTTAACCTTCTGTATCCTGAAGAAGGTCTCTCTGCTAATAAGGTTACTCATTCAGCCCTTCTCACCCCTTGTAATTTGCCTAAATTATAGAAGGCAAATTAAGCCAGCTCAGAGCAATATTAACAGACTGGTGCTACCATCATAATTAAATCACAGCAGATGCAAAGGGACAATGGAGACTTGGTTGTAAATATATCAGGTACTTCTGATCATAGTAATGCATTTTATTAGGGAAAACTATCATCATTTTTATGATCTAATGCACATTTACCCTTTTCTTGCCTTTCAGTCACCAGGTAGGACATAATGTAAATAGGATTCCTACATATTAATGCTTTTTTTTTCCCCCTAGTTAACTGACATTAATATATTCTACATCATTTAGTGGTTGCTCTTGCACCTATACTAGGTGCTGTCAATTGAGGGAGAATAACATTTCAAGAGGTGTTAGTGTCCTTCACTGTTGTCTCAACAAGAGCCTCATGTAATGGGCTTCAGAAGAGACAGCCTTGGCTCTGCCTGTTCTTCCTTTGGATAGCCACAAGCTTGGTGTCCTGAGCTGTACCCAAGCATGAGCTTCCAGAGGGCTGTGGTGAAGTAATGACAGAACTATGAGGAGCACAGGACAGAATTTCTCAGTTGAGGGGAGGTGTGAACCCAGTTTTCTGTCCCTGACAACATTCACTAACCTCAGCTAACAGCAGCCCCACTGCCTCTTCCAGTCATAATAACTCTCCACTGGTGGGATGAGGATGAGAATCAGAAGGGTAAAAGATGTGTAGTTGTAGCTAAGGATCAAGGAGGAAGAGATGGGTCACCTTGAATGCTCAAATGTCATTATAGTTTCACACAATGTACTGTGCAAATAGGGTTAATGGCATGGTAGGGTACACATACTTGGATACCCCAAAACTCTGGGCCAAAGAGAAATGTCCATTCTTGGTGGCTTCTTAGTGCCCTAATCTTTCGGGATCTGCTCCAAGATATCCTCCTTTCACCTGGCTTCCAGGGCAGGTGCCCTGTGGTTTGGACCAGACACGAGTATTGCTGTACTCCAAATCCTGGCCAGAAGGGAGCACACAATATAGTATTTATATGGGCAACGTGCTATAGCGTTGTCACACATAGCCCATCTCTTTGGATGTTTATTAGGCCACCAGTGTGGGTGGTCAACCTTGGAGATGCTGATGCTTTTCTCGTTCTCACAGGACTCCGTGTTGTACTCAGTCCTGATACTCTTCATTTGTTTTTAGCTTGTTGTCTTCCTGTGCTACTCAGTCTACACATCTCTACTTGTTTACGCTTGAGAGAGAAAATCAACTCAAAAAAACAAGGCTCTTTTCCTTAGCTTGGAGCATCAATCAAACCAAGCAAAGAGAATTGAAGTGGAAATGGAGTGTGACATCTGGGGAAAAGCCCTCCTTTGATCTTTCTTGATATTGTTGGTTACAACTAAAGGGGAAAGTACTTCACAAGTCTTTGATTACTCTCTGGTATGTGAAGTAATTGTTTCGGATAAGGGTAATGATTGAATGTCTACAACCTGCAGCCTACAGTGGGGAACAATATTGTGATGTTAAGGTAGTACTAACAACTGATTAATAAACTTGTGTTCATCCAGACCTAATATTGCCTAGAAATTGTCCAAAAAAAATTTAATCACATCAAAGAGGCTGCAAGATAAATAAATTATTGGAATTGTGTAAACACCTTCCATTGAACTCCTCCTATTACAATGCTGTATGTGCTTGCTAACTTGCCTGTATATCATATCTATTCTATTTACTGAATTAAATATGAAATACCTAAGTTTTACCCTGCTAATTAGCCTTTTAGTGTAATCCACGGGGAAAGACAACCCTACTGTCTTTTCAGGTTTGATCTGCTGAAATGAAGGTGAGGATGGCTTGTGGTTGTAGAATAGGTGCATGAAGATATCCTAGATGGTAGTGCTATTTTTATCATAATAACTTTTCCTAGCTCCAGGCGATAGTAACTTTGAACAGAAGATATTTTTCATAAATGGAATGAACACAGAAGGTGTTTTGATCATAGATGACATCTGAACTCTCAGTTCAGAAATTATGCACTTCAGTGACCTACAAAGCATTTTTATTTTTATTTTTATTTTTTTCCATTCAATTAGGCACCACTTCTACATGTGATTTAAATATCTCCAGGGATGGTGATTCCCTCACTTCCCTGAGTAGCCTGTTCCAGTGCCTTCAACTCTTTCACTAAAAATTTTTTTTCTAATGTCAAATCTAAACCTCCCTGACACAACTTGAGGCCATTTCCTCTTGTCTTATTGCTTTTTACTTGAGAAAACAAACCAACCCCACCTGGATCCAACCTCCTTTCAGGTAGTTGTAGAGATCGAGGTCTCCCCCAAGTCTCCTTTTCTCCAAGCTAAACAACCACAGTTCCCTCAGCTGCTCCCTGTTGGACTTGTGCTCTAGACCCTTTCCCAGCTTGGTTGCCCTTTTTTGGACATGCTCCAGCCCCTCAATGTCCTTCTTGGAGTGAGTGGCCCATAACTGAACCCAGGATTTGAGATGCAGCCTCACCAGTGCTGAGTACAGCAGTATAATCACTTCCCTAGTTCTGCTGGCCACACTAGTGCTGATACAAACCAGGATGCCTTTGGCCTTCTTGGCCACCCAGGCACCCTGCTGGCTCACATTCAGGTAGCTGTTGATAACACCCCCAGGTTCTTTTTTGCCAGGCACTTTCCAGCCACTCCTCCCCATGCCTCTAGCTTTGCCTGGGGTTGTTGTGACCGAAGTGCAAGACTTGGCACTTGGCCTTGTTGAAACCTCATCCTATTGACCTCAGCCCATTGATCCAGCCTGTCCAGGTCCCTCTGAAGAGCCTTCCTACCCTCAAGCAGATCAACAGTCCCACCCAGCTTGGCATCATTTGCAAACTTGCTGAGAGTGCACTTGATCCCCTCATCCAGGCCCCTGCTAAACATATTAAGTGGAACTCACCCAAGTACTGAGTCCTGGCAGGGACACACCACATCT
>JANHGN010027356.1:90959-118631 GCA_024605025.1 Megaceryle maxima
AATACATTTATATATAAATAGCATATATGCCCAAATGTGACATTTTTATATGGTGATTTGATAATCTTTATGCACAGCCTAAACAAAACATGTTACTTAGATGTGTATCTCTCACCCTTACATGATGGGTGTCCCCTTAGATCTCAGTTATGACTCCTGGGGTCAGGCAGCATCTCTGCTCTTGCTATGTAGTCGAAAAAGTTCACTTGAAAGTCTGTTTTGTGCCATTTTCTGCTTATGTTTGTGTGAAGAGGAATAGAAGTAGGACATTTTGTCTTCTACAGTAGCACATACACGTGTGATTGACTGGATGGAAACTGGAGAGATTAAGGCTTTTGATATGTAGGATAGGCAGGGTTAAGGTGGGATGTCCCATTCTCAAGAAATGTGGTGGGTATATACTGGTTGCCTGTGAATGCAGAGGATCCTTCTAGGATCAGTGCTGGTGCCACAGAGGTTTGCAGCAGTGGTGGCTGTAATAAGTGAGACCTCCACAACCTGCCCCATGAAATAATATTGACTCCACAGCATCTGCAGTTAAAAATTTACCAATGTGCACACTGATCTACAAGACATTTTAAGAGTTCAGATGCTTTGGTCTGAAACCTTTGTGACCACAAACCTATGCATTAGATCATTCATTTGGGAGAGAGGAGAGCTAGTTTCTTTAAAAGGAACAGCCTTTTAGAAAAATAATATAGTTTGGAATTGGCAGGCTTGGGGATTAGCAGACTCTAGAGTGCGTCACTGCCAATTTTCTTCTACATTTGCAGATAAATGCAGTAGTACACATACGTGCTACCTCAAGTTGTGGCTGTGTTCCTGAAAATGGTTTTAAGACCACACTTTATTTTTAGGAGAGGATCACAAAATGGATCAATTCTTTTTTTGGCAAGGGCCATACTGGGGGAAGGCTAAACAACTGTCCTAGCTTGGCACAGACACACATGGGGCTGCATTTGCTCTGTAAATAGAGTGCTTCCATCTCTAGTCCCTGTTGTCTGGCACATTTCACATGTATTAATTCTACAGGAGAAAAACACAGCATGATTTTTTTTTTTAATTTTTTTTTTTAATTTTTTTTTTTTTTTTTTTAAAGCAAATGTCTAATTAGCTACTGGCTGTTATTTTTTTCTCTTAGACATGCTTTTGGGAGGTTAATGATAATGAAAAAATTGCTGAATCCCCTTTGTGACAAAGAGCATTCATTCCGATACTTTAGATCCAATGTCATAACCCACAACATAATGTTGGGTGCTCTACTGCTTTCAAGTATAATCCCCATCTCTGTTTTGAGGGAAGGGAGGGGTTTTTTGTTTTTGTACATCCATATCTGCTTTGATTCATGCATAATTTATGGTGTGCTTTCAACTGGTCAGTTAACTTGCCTTCTGTGCATACTGCAAGAAGCAAACAGAGTTTATGTCAGTCATACAAACTTTGAAGAGTTCTACTTTTTTGAATTGCTTGCTGGATTACATGTATTTATATAAAAAGATATGGTGCACACATAGTCACTGACCACGCTTAATGGATTGGAAGTAGGAAGCTTACAATACAAGTATAAACACAAACATCCACTGTGTTTGCAGGCTACTGCTCAGGAAAATCAGCTGAAGCAAAACGTATGCTGCCAAAAAGGAAAGCTGTCTGCTGACAGTTGGCTGTTGTGTCTCTGTGGGAAGAAAGAAGGCACTGCACTGTACCTTTGCATTGCGATGGATGCAGGGAGCCTAAAGGTCTCTGGCTCTAGAAATTTCTTGATCTGAACTGTCTTCCCACAGAGCTCAATTACTTTCATTCAGTCCTTTACTGCCTCTGGAAGACACTGTTTTTCTCTGAAAACCCCGGGATAGAAAAATTGCTTTCCATTGTAACCAGAAAGTTAGGGGAGATGACTCAAGGGTGGCTTTAAGACTCTGTTTTAGCTACTTTTGGCTGGAACCATCACATCAGTTTTTTCCTATAAAAAAACCCCAAAAAACCCCAAACCAAACATACAACTCTGACTTTCTATCCCTCCAGAATGTGGGTAGAAACTCCTCATATCACTCTATACAAAATTTCTCTGTAACTGAAGTGTGCTATCGAAATAGAAACTCCGATGTTAATTGCACTGAGATATCTGAGTCTGGAAGAATATTCTTTTTCCTTACAAGTTCTGTCTCTTTGATCTCTGTAAGGCAAGTGATGAAACCCTACTGTCACAATGGTGATTGTAGATCGCTCTACTGAAAGGGCATCTCTTCAGTAGAATTATTTTTATGAACACTTTCGACTCTTGTCCCATATGCTGAGACACTTGAGAGAAGCCTGGCAGTGCAATGGGGCTTTTCAAGCCAGATGAAATGGCAGATCTCTTAGGAGTGAATTATTCATATTGATGCCATGACCTTTCATTAATATACTCAGTTAAAAGAATAAACTTTAATCCTTTTTAATAAGTCTCCCTTGTTTTTTCTGAACATCTTTTATTCTTCTAACTCAAGAACAGACAGATCCTGAAACTTGAATGCAAATTCCTGAGAAGAATATCTCTTTTTCTTTTTTAAATAATTCCCTAAACTTTTTGTTAATAAGCTCAGGAAATTAAGAAAATTTCCTATATCCCTTTCACAAAGCAGAGTACTAATTTCACCTTCCAGGAAAGAAAGTCACTGTAGCCCTATGTATTAAACTTCCTACCATATCCTACTAATTAAATGACACTTCCTTTATGGAAATTACTTCCCAATTCCTGTATCATATCACAAGAAATGTAAGGTATAAAAATACTGATTTATTTTTACAGATGTTTCCTCTCTCCTACAACTAAGATCTGTTTCGTTCCCAGACTTCTCTCAGCTCTTTAATATTCAAGAGCTCTTACATTCTTGTTAGTAAATAATAGATCTTTAAATTTTAGCCTCTTCTAAGAGTATTTAATTTTTCAAATGTAAGGATTATCTCAGTATCATGATTTCTAATCCAAATTTAGATTACTTGTTCTGTTTAAATTTCTGAATGCAGCACAAAGCTTTGCTTACATGCCTTTCTTATTCTTGCATTTGCATTTGCAAACAGGGTGTTTGTAAATCACCTCCTCCTCCCCCAGCATGCAGAGTATCTTTTAAATGATTGCCAATACATCTTGGGTTTCATCTAATTAAACCATACTCAACCAATGGATGTGCTTCTGGTTCATCTTTCCTTGTACAATGATATTCTTCACTAGGCTTTCTGGGTCACCTTTCCTTAGCCCTCTTAAAACCCTTCAAAAAATCTGGAAAGAAAGTAGGACAATATAACCTGTGACTCCTAATTCATTATTTCAGACGGGATCTGATCCCATGCCCAGTGAATTCAGCTGAGTGATTGTCAAGTTTTGTGAGTTTTGATTAAAACTTTTGATTAAACCAGATGCATTCAACTTGGTCATTCTCTAAGCTCTTAGATCTAGACCTCCTCTTTCTCCTCTTCAATAGTTTAAGCCTGGGCAAGGACCAAAAGCAAGTTAGTCTCTTTACATGACTGCTACTGAACACAGATCCTTCAGTAGGGCAAAAGAGAGAAAGTCAAAGTTGTATAGGTCAGAGAACACCTGGAGACTGTGCTTCTCTCTCACTGCAAATACAACCTACCCTTTTCCACAGAGCCCACCTTCTCAAATCTCTCTTGATTCGAGAATCATGAGTCAGCTTTGCAGCTTTGCTGATATCTTCTTTCTGGATATCACTAAATCATTCATGTGAAACAAAGAACTTGCCACCCACTTGAAAGGTGAATGCACACACATCCCACCTCTCGACACCTTTTGAGACACAGTTTGTGATCAAGAGTAATTATTGTACTCCTTTCTTACTTTTATATAAGTGGTTAAATGCATATGGCTTTCTTCCCAACATCACAGCCGAAATTTAAATACAGATTTTGTGGCTGTCTGAATAAAGAACAGTATAATTTTTTAGGAACCACTTCCAGTCACAACTGTTACTTTATTCTACGAAGAAAGCAGTGCTAGCTCATGGCTCTGGCTAAGATTATGGAAAAGGTGTCCAGGTTCAGAAAGGGGAACTTGATTATTCCAGTGCTGAATTTTTGGGTTCCTATCTGTAAGTCACCTTCCTCCTTAGTGCATTTCTTGGTGTTCAGGCTTCAAACAACGTTTGGGTACTGTGTTAGAGTCACAGCGGTCCATGTGCTGTTCAGAGAGCTCTTAAACTTAGCCAACAGGATGCATTAAGGGAAGGCTTAAACTCTTCCTCTTCTACTCTCAGAACCTCAGTGGAGGACAGATCCATGCCCCTAGGCCACCTGTCCACTTGAGGCCGTTTTAGAGAGTGGTTCAAAGTGAGATGGAATTTTATTTTAGGGGCCTCCAGGATGGTTGGGAGCAGCAACTCTAAGCAGCTTTTCCTAGTTCAGACACCTGAATTCCACTTGGTTTGAGTCATATATGATGTTCACATGTTCAAAGTCTGGCTCTGGGCATCTTGTACATAGCCAAAAATGAGGTCCCAAAACCTTTATTTGGGCAAATTGTTCTCAAATGTACTCCGCATGGACTTTTACATCTGACAGTTTGTTTCTATACCTGTGCAAAAATTCATTAATCTTTCTTTAAGTCTCCAGTTCTGAAAACCTTGTAAAACTTAAATGGCTCAAAAGCTTCCATTTCAGTGATTTAGGAAAAAAAAAAAAAAAGGCCCAGAAGACTGCTTACAGCAGAATTGTTCCTAGTGTCAAGATACTGTGAAGTCTAAATATCAGCACAAGGATTTGCTTTATTTGAAATAGACATGGAAATACTCCTGTAGGAGTCTCAGATACTTGTACCAAATGCAGAGCCTCTCAGTTTTCATGTACTATTCTCCTTTGTGCTTGATCTATTTGATTCAATATTCACTTGATCTTTTTGCACTGAATATGCAGCTAGTGCACTAACATTACTTTTGGTATGATTTGGCACCCACAGCTTAACCTGAACATCCATGGGAAACAAAATGTTTCACATATGAACATCTTCAGATTTAATTTAATTTTACAGGTATTAATGAGCAAACCTCAAAATTTTCCTATAAGGATTTGCAGTCTATTCCTTATACCCTGCAGGTAGTAACTTCTAATGTAGCTAACTTAGTCAACAACAAAAACCACCATCATCAGATTAAAAAAATAATAATTACAATACTTGATCTTTTCAGAAATGACTCATCCAGATCTCAGTGTCACTATTTGAGGTTCTTTTCTTTGATGGAACCTAATTAATAAACCAGTTAAAAAAAACTTGAGTAAATAAAACGTCTTTGCATCTTGCTCTGAAGATAACCAACTTGATTCACCAGCAATTGCCTTATAAATGAGTATATGAATATTAATACTCATGTAATTTGTTGATCAAGCTATTCACACGTTTGCAGAATTCTGCATTTAAAAAAATATACTCACCTCTCTACCTTCTTTGGAGTCTATCACCTTAATAAAGAGCACATTTAGAGGCCGCTCCTTCAATGTGTTGAGTGCTCTACTGAAGTCCTGAGTGCCCTTGGTTTGGTGAGCTCCAGGACATTCTGTGGAGCACTGTTTATGCTCAGCACAATAACAGAACATCCAGTTTCTTTACTCTAATCCTTTGGTCCTTCTGTTACTTACATAGCTGGTTTATTTTAACCTAAGCAACGCTGCTTCAAATAATTCAGCTTTTATTAATTTTATCTTCCCTATTAAGGCTACAGAGAAACAGCATATGATGTTATTCATTGCAGAGGGAGGTGTTAGAAGGTTCATCCTTAGCTTCACAGGAGTAGCCCAACCCCCCATCTGCCACAGGGTCTGTTAAGACAAGAGCACGGCAGACCCTTCCTGGAAGACATTTTTACAGTTTAATCAACGGACAAAGTTAAGAGGCTGCATTATTAGGAACAGTGGCTGAAATATATCTCCTGTTTAATTTCCCAAAAAGGCTGCAGACTTAGGAGCAGACACAACTACTGCTTCTCTTGGGATCTTGCCTTGAAGCTGTATGTGTGCTACCTAAAGCTAATGAAATGAATTAGAGTCTCATCTTTAGTTTTGGAAACAGAAAACATGCCCACACATTAATCTCTGTGCTAATAGGATGAAGTGGGTGGTGTTACAAGGTTCCTGTTATGGATTTACATATCTACTGCCAGCATTAGGATAATACAGCCACGGAGACAAAGCAGTCCTGGTATGTGCTGCATGAGTCCCTTGGGATCCCATGGGTCAGTGACAGAGGAGTTCGATGGGGGGAACCACAAGCTGTCCCTTCCTACCACGGCATATCACAGCTTTCCTCAATTCTCTGCAGCCTCTGAAGGATTAGAGAGAAGCTGCTGTGCTCTTCCCAAGCCTGTAATAGAGAAATACATGGAAAAGGAAAACTGAAGGTCCTCACCTCTGGTGGTATAAACACAAACTGTAGAAAAATTCCAGGAAAGCAATTTTTGTGTGGTTTGTATCCACATGCAGGATTTAGCCTTGGCTGCTTTATTCCAGTTTCTAGGAGAATCTGAGATTCTGAAACAACTGGGCTGAACAGTGGCATCAGGTATTCCTGGCTTCTCCAGCAATGAGTCTGAACTCCGAAGTTTGTCCTCTTCCTTGGATGATATCCTGTCTTCATGTCTTTTTTACCATCTTGCCCTGAGCTTGCTGGTCTATAATAAGAGGGGGAATATCAGCATGTTTTAGGTTTAGTTGTTGGGTAAAGAAACAGCGTTTTTTGGGCATGCATAGCTGGCTAGATATATTCTGTACTGAGTTTGATTCATGTATGTTTTTGTGCTGGTTTGGCCTATCTGTGGCTATTTTTCTAAAATATGAACACCTTTTTGGAGTGGCTCAAGATCATCAGTTCATTTTGCAGAGTGTCTGCTGGTTGCCAAAAAGCTGTCAGGTGATAATACCTACAGCCTCTCTGGATGAGCTTGAAATCATGATGTGGTGAGCTGGCTCTGAACCATTGGTTTGTTCTTCCAGACAGCAATAATTCTGTGAGGTCAGCACAAGCCTGTGGGATCCTGGTGCTGGTCTCATTACAGCTCACAAAGCAATGCCCAGATGGATGAGGCAGGATCTGCAGCACCCATGCTGAGGGACATCTGGTTAGTTGCTGTCTTAAATGTAAGTGTGCCTCAAAAAAGAAAAAAAAGACACCCACAGCTTAAGCTGAACATCCATGGGAAACAAAACATTTCACATTTGAACATCTTCAGATTTAATTTAATTTTACAGCTTTATTAGCCTAAATAATCATCTCCCAGGAAAAATTTTCAAAACTCATTGTCTGTCAGGAAGAAAACCAAACAGGACAATCCATTAGCTAAATGTTCAATAATGAAGAGTAATCCTGTCCTGGCAATGGGAAGGAACAGATGACCAAAGCAGTTTTTTCCATCTCAGGCCATGGTGGTTCAATAAGAGCACCCTGCCAATGGCTGCCTTCATCCAAAAACCAGTCCCAAATTTCTAAGCACATGAAAACACATGAAAGAGATGAGTTATAGGCAAAATACTGGATTACACTATCCTCACATTAAAGATGAAGAGTTAATTCCAGCATGTCTTAGATTTTGAGATAATAACTTCTAAGCCCCCATATATGCTTATAAAAATAACTTCATATAGGGAAAACCTAGAAAATTTAAAATTCAGTATCAGAATGCTCCAACTAGATCAACAGGAGAGTTTAAGTTTTTACTTCCACAACTCTAGGTACTACAACTTGAGTGAATGGAATTCTTGGTGCAAGAGAAGGCCCCTGTCTTCTAGTTGGGAAAATCACTAGTAGCATGTTGCATGTGTAGCCCAACCTTAACCCTTGACACACAGAAATAAGAGGAGTCCAATTTCTTCTAATTTATTCCTTGAAATGCATAAAGTGGGTGTGAGGTGAAATGGCTGGGGAATGGGTGTAACTTTGTCTCTCCTTCCTGAATGTTTACCAGTATTTAGGTTTGGGACTGAAAATGGGGAATGAAATATTTCACATGAAAATTATCTTTTACTTCTTACTGGAAGTTGGAAGAAAAAAAACTGGGTAGAAGAAAACACGTAATAAAAGTATAAACTTCCAATTGCCCAAGTACAGAGGTGCACATGGCAAACATACACTGAACAGTGTTCATCACTGTGCAAAATAGGTGCAAAACATGCAGTTCAGAAAGTAAGAACAAATGACAAGTTGTCATCACAGTTAGGTCCATGGTCCATGTCTGGGATACATCTAACTTGGCTCTGTCACCCCTCTGACCTAAGAGCAGGTTACCAAAACCTCCCTAATTCTGGTGGGAGGGAGGTACCCCAGTTTTGAGAAACCATCTACATTGGATAGGTAATCCTCGGAACCAGAAGCAAAAGCAAATAAACAAGGAACACTGAACTTTGAAGAGGTGGTACAGTGGTCCTCAGCATCATAAGATGCATCTTGTCATGTTGGCAGCTCATAACATGTATTTTAGGCTTTTAAAAGCCAAGTATTGTCTTCATACTTCTCAGGGGGATCCACTAGTATTTCCCAAAATTGAAAAAATCCCAAAAGGTATAAAGTGGCCACACCACAGCCTATGTGAGGACACTGGGATGTATATGTACATATACAGCACCACATCCACTGTTTGAAGATAGTACAAAGTCTATAGTAGCAGTGTCATTTGAATCTACAATGGAAAGAATAATTTACAGTCATGACTAACAGCTTGAGTGCTTCACTATGCTGATTTTATCTTGGCATAATTAAAGCCAAACACTGTCCATTAACATAGTGTTTAGAAAAACAAGAGAACCTGTAAGATGTTTTTCTGTTGGAAGTAAATTCCTGAATATCATTTATTCCAAGTATTCCCTCCCCTTCAGCTGTGCTAGTCTAAAGTTTACATATTACAGATTACTTGCCTTCTCTAAATTAATTGCAAAACTCAATCTTTGGAATACTGACAACTGTAGAAACCCAAAACTACAGATGACACAATTAGAACACAAAGGATGTGTTGACAGGCTGATAAATGGACAAACTAAGCAAATTTGCTCTAGAAAGGTTTAGGAAACCATCTCTTAAAGAAACAGGAGATTCTTCTTTTCTCTCCACATAAACATTTTCTTTCTCTACAGTGTTAAAAAAGTTTTATATTGAGAAAAGGTTAATGAACGATGTCTTCAAAGACAGGAAGATTAGATTTCTATCAAAACACTCAACTGAAGAAATGTGCTGAAGTTATTTTTATATCTGAAACATTTTCAATAAGTTTTGGGTCTGATTTAAGAGTATAATTCTGATTGAGAGAGTGAGTAGGTAGCAGTGTGTTTTCTACCTGTGTATATGCAGAGTTCCATTTGCCTAGTGCCAGAAAACCTATCTGCTCGTCCTGTAGTGCTGACAATCATGGGGGCTGGAAATGAGTGTCATTTTGGTTTATGTGTCATTGATTGGCATTTTTCTTAAAACATAAGATCTGATAGCTTCAGAATATGAATCACCAGGATGAAGAGAGTGGTGAATTTGTGTTTGAAAATTAATTTACAAATCAACTGGCAAAAGCGAAGCAAAAAAGCAGTGATGGAACATTTTAATCCCAAATCAGATGAACAATCAAAGGAAACATCAAGTCCAAACCTGTAGCACAGCAGCTGTCTCAGGTAGAGTCCATACACACCCATATTATAAACTTCCCTCCTGTGTCAGGCCCATATGAGCAAAGCTCTGCTGGAATGGATGATTTCTAAATAAGAGAGGCATAAATTTATGATGCAGCATTCCTAAATCTGGGTGGCAACAGACCTTTTGGATGGAGCTTTTTGATAACAACCAGCTTAGCTTTAAGAATGCAAAAGGCTGTTCCTGAGGTTGCTGGCAGCATCCCTCAACCCCTAATAGAGCAGAATTAGATCTAGCATGGGGACAACGGGCTTCAACACCCAGCAGGCAGTTCTAGCAGAAAAAGTCAGGACTAAGGCAGCTGAGAATACATTCAACAAGCCCCTGTGTTCAAGCACATGAGTAGAAACCAAGGCAGTTTAAGATTTAAAAGTAAATAAATGTTTCACGACGTTAATTCATTTTCAGCTGTGAAAATGAAAAAAAGAAAAGCACACAGTAACTTGTGGCTTGTAACAGTATTACTGCTCAGAAACAAAAAATAAACATAAATCTGAAACACTATCTGTCACAGCAGAATATATCACAAATCAGGTCTTCATGGGGGAAAATAACTTTTTTTCAGTAACTTACTTTTGGTATCTGAGTGGAATTGGTTAAAAAAGATTTTGTGAAACACAAGGGATGTAGCAGAAGTGGGAGTTTTAATGAGAGAGTTCTGACATCTCAGTCGACTACTTCAAAAGTATTTTGGCAAAGCTTTAAAAAAGCCTTAATTAAAATGTCCATCAGCTGCAAAAATGTTTTAAACATAGTCCATATTTTCACAGTGGCATGTGACTGAAAGGTGAAAGGGACTTGTGAGCAACAGGTCCCATCTGTGTGAGTGGAAAGGAGACATATCCTATTGGATTCCCCTCTTTCAAGCTCTGTAATTCTTCACGGGAAGAATATATTATTCCCTCCAGTCAACTGGGGACATAGAAAAATCATATTAAAAAAAAATGTTTCTGGTCAAATTAAAGCTAGATTATATATATATATTTAAAGATCCTATTAACTTCAAAGCTGATGAAATTTTATTGGACTCTTAAATAAAAGATTTAATTTTGGGGTTGTGGAACCCCCTTGGGAACTTATTTATCTCTCTTTCTTCTTTTTTTTTTTGGTGAATGCTATTTTTAAACAAAGATGCTGCTTTGAACAAAACACAATAGAAAACACAAATAGAAAAAAGGTCAAAACCCCCCATCCTGACACTTTATAAATGAAGCAATGTACCTGCAGAGAGGAGGAGAGTGTTATGCAGTTGTGGATAATAAGATACAGTACCATTCTGAAGAAGGAATATGATGAAGATAAAGAAATTTAATAAATTACCTTCACAATGAAATGAAACACTGAGCTCCAGGACTTCCCACCATCAATCTTGAGAGGTCTTCTTGTTCATGGAATACTCAAATTGGTCAAAACACAAGGCACATACCTGAAAGGTGATAGAAATGGCCTTTTCAAGATTAGTAGTTTAACATCATAATTCAGGGGCCCTTTGGGGAGTCAAGATAAGCAAACAGTTTATTTTGTCCTCAGGATCTTGTCATTTAACATTTGCATCTCAGACATGATATCTCAAAATAAATCAGATGCATTCCCAGATGTTCCTATGTTTATAGTCAATCAACGATGTCTATATTTTTTTCAAGGAAGGAAGAATAAATGTATAATAATAATTAAGATGCATCAGCTTGACATAAGCACAAATTATTTGGGGTTTTTTTGATAACTACAAATGAAAATTATTTTTCTTTCTTTACAATTCACATCATTATTAGAAATGTCCTATGGGCAGCAGCCTTCAGCAACTATCATGGGATGCACAAAAATGGCCAGGGAATGTAGGTTAAGGTGACAGGCAGGGAAATAAGGTGCTAAAAGATAAAATATCTGAACGGGTGGTGGCAACAGAATAGTGTGTTTAGAAATGCAGGAAATGAAAAAGAACGGCTGCCCTTCCTTTCCCCATTCCTGCCTGCAAGTGAGCTGCACTAACCAGCCCCAGGGAAATCCTAAATCAGAGGCAAATGGACTTTTCTGCTGTTGCTGGAGATACAGAGGCTCCTGCTGTACTCACTCAAGTTTAATATCTTCTTGAACTTCAAGATAAAAGAGTCTTGTGTTCTTTAAAGCAAAGGAAGGTATCCTTCCTGTTCTAGAAGAATAAGTCAATGAGCCATGACCCAGCATGGACATGATTGTCTCCTCCTCTATGCATCAAGCAAATACTTGTCCTCTCCTTTGGAAGGGGATTTCCAAAGGACAGCTGGGATTTTTCTCTCTCATTCTGGAAAAAATGACCCAATAAATGTCAGCAGTATGAACTTTGAGCTTTCTTTAGCTGCTCTGACAGAGCTGATAGATCACAAATCTTCAGCACTGAGACAGGGATTTCCTTTCAGCTTATTATTTTAATAAGCCTCCAGAAATGGATCTAGATATTCTGGTGCTTTAGTCAATAAGTGTCAAGGGCTGGGATTTATTAACTACCCACTTATGCAAACACAGTTTCCTGCATTCAAAACACTTGCTGTAGAAGACGGTACCTGTACTGACTTCCCTCATCTCCACGTAGAAATGTTCCCCAATGGACCAGAAAGTCTAGCATCAAAGTGTGGTACTACATGCACAATGTGATTTATGTTTGGCCCAGTCAGGAGTAGTATAAAACCTGGTTGTAGCTTCCACTAAGAAGAAGAAAAATAATACTGTAATCAAATGAATAGTAATTTTCAGCCTTGCTAATTGTGTATGATACCAGCATCTCATAAATCCTCACCTCAACTAGGTTAGATAGAGCTAAATCATGATATTCTTTAATACAAACAGGAGGTGATAGAAATAATCATGCACAAACTTCCAGGACAGTTTATTAAACACACTCCTCCAGCTTTCACAATCTCTTTGAGTGTGATGAAGCACCAGTCTTCAGGTTCTATTTAACTTGCAATGATCAGGAAGGAAAGAGTTTGTGAAACCGTATCTCAAGTACCACTAGACACACTCAGCCTCACAATGGATGCAACCCATTTTTTCACTATTGAGCAAAATTGATGTCCTGTTCATTTGCTGTCCTCCTGACAAAGTTAAACTGCATCAATGCACTTTAAGATGATGGCCACAAGCTCTAATGGGCATATCGAGAGAATCAAACTCTGCATGGAAGCCAGTTCATTTTTTGCTTTTCATCTCAATTGCTTCTATTAGACACATAAATATTAAATATTGCCCATTATGTGCATAATGAGTGAATGTCTTTAAAAAATGCAAACCTAAATAGGAAAACAATAGTAAAGTACTATCTTGTGATTTCAAACAGTATAAAGTAGAGTTTGTCTTTAAATTTCCCTCAGTGTGGGGAGACGGAAAACCTCCTTGTGCTGCTGACTAGTTTAGGAGCCTCTCTAAGCCAGGAGAGAGGCTTGGAGGGAGGCAGTGATATAACCTGGGTATGATGCCATCCACCAGAGGATGCAGGGGCAGTTACCTTTTGCAGTGGAAATACTGCAAGACTATTGAACAGTGAGAAAAAACCCAAACAAAGCTCTTCTATTCTTGGTAACAATTACATCATGGGGATGGGGTACCTCTGTGTAGCAATTTTTTTCCAGGAATGCTGGACAGTTATGTACAACCTACATATATGTAAGAAATAAATGTTCAGAAGGCATCAGTAAACAAGTTCAGCATTAATTGCTTTACTGAGCAATTTTCTACTAGCCAAATGTCCCCAGACGTGTCATAACAGAAGCAGCTGTTTTCCCTGAGATTTTCATCTGGCTGATGATGTCATCCAATACCACCTCGTATACAGTAATGACTCCTCTTCCTATAAATAAAAAATACAATTCTGGGAAAAATTACCCTCCACCATGTAGGAGTTTTCTTTTTTGCCTCCTGAACTCAGAATAATTCATGATGATAATGTGATTATATTTCAGAAAGAACACTCAGATAGGCTCATTTTCTGCACAAAAGTGAAAAAAAAAGGAGTGATTTATAATAACACTTAGCACAGGGGGTTTATCTGGATAAGATTCCTTCAGAGCTGATACTGGTGCACAGCCCAATGTTATGCTTCTCTTAAGAGCCAAAACCTTCCACTGAATTTTACTTGCATTAAAGAAAAAAAAAAAAAAGGAAGACATTTCCAAATACCTGGCCTTGTGGGTACTCAAGTTCTATCTGTGCTGCACTGGTTCTGACATTAATTAACCTCTTTCTGCAGTTTGCTGCTGGAAATATACTGAAATATTTTGTGAAGAGTTTTGTCTCATTGATGTACACTAAGAATGCTCCATGCACATCGCTATGCTGGCTACTCACAGGATGTGAGGAAAGGATTTCTATTATATAGAACCCAGTTGGCAGATGTTTAGGTGTCTACAAATTTATGTGAGTTTGGGAATGTATCACTGACCATAGTTTTGGAGTTTGACATTTAAACACCACATAAGTCTCTTGTTGGAGTCTGAAGGAACATTTGTTATTCATCTCTAATAAGCCTTTGAAGACAAAGCCACAGCAGGTAGCACTATTCTATAACACTAAGCAGCAAGTTAAAAAGCAGTAACAATATTCTATAACACTATGCATCAGGTTAAAAACAAACAATAGAAATAACTTATTTTAGTAGATGCTTGCAAATGAAATCTAGTTGTCAATCATCTAGTGAACTTTAACATTACCTTGAAATTATCACCACTTTTCTGCAATGATCATTTTTGCTAAGAAAGTTGCCTTGAACCACTTAATACTGAGTGATGACTGAAAATGGCTGTTTAGACTTCTAAAGACGTGTTTCCTATGAGTGAGTTTTACAAGAGAAAGCTGTTCCCACTTGAGCTTCTCTAAGATCAGTTCTTCCTGAGATCAGAAATGTCATTGTAAACAGTACTTAGCCTCTTAGCCTAACTGGTAAAGGTTTTCATATTTAGCCAATAATGCATCAGAGGTAAGTAAAATATGTAATACGAATCTGATATAAATTTGTAATCAGCAGATCATGAAGTCATTTCCTGAGCCAGCTTCCTGCTGATGCACAGTTACCCTGATGTGGAGCTGTGTTTTCTGCTTTCAAAGTTTGTGTGATTTAGGTGTCTCTGTAACATTCCACTGTATGTTGCAAGTGATGCCTTTCTCAAGCTAGAGGATCCTGGGTCCTAAAATGCTGCTGGCCCAGGGGTCATCACAGTTCAGTCCTAAATTTGACGATGTCTAGTTTTTTACTGTGTATTTTTTTGGCAATTGTTGATATTCTGAAATGTCAGTGACAAGTGAACTACTAAAGGAGGGTAAATTCCTTAGTAAACTACACAGAGCAGGATGAAATATATCTGTGAGCCAAGAGGTCAGAAAAGAAATCTATCTTTATTAGTAAAATGGTGTTTATAGCCCCAAAAGGGAGATTTTAATCTGGAAACTATTTTCAAAAGGCTGGGAAGAGCAAAATGTATACCTGGGATCAGCTGCTCTGTTAAAATAAAACATTTTCCTTTCAATGACTCTTGAAGAACCAAAAAATTACAAAGTTCATTGCCTGTAGTTAGTTTCTTCATTGCTTCTGTTACACATCTGAGAAGCCTAAAATGCTCATAAACACAGATATTTTTTTTCCAACTATGTCATGCTCTCTGATATAATCTCCCTGTAAGTCTTTCTCAACTTACGAACTTGAACTATAACAGCTAGAGCAACACTATCCCTAAAAAGATATAATATCCCATGGAATTGAATGAATAACTTGCATAGATCAAGTATCCCCTTGGGCACACTAACAGGACATCTATGGTTCCAGAATAAAAAAACCCAAACTTTTTTATTCTCCCTATTTTCTGTAGCAATTGGATCCCTAGTGAAAGCAATGCAGCACCTATCCACACTCTCTGTGCACAGTGAGCATCATGCCTTCTGATGAGGAATTTGCTATACACAGGACTGGGAGTGGTAAAAAGGAAATAGTATCCTCTGTTACTGAACTGATAATCAGACCAATATCAAGAGACATGCCCGAGATTTCATAAGATGTCTGTAGAACAGCCAGGAATTGCTCTGTATTTATCTCACTGACAGGCCAAAATATTATCCATGAATGCAACCTTTTCAGAGCTCAATTAATACAGAGACATCTGAATGAGAAATAAGTGCAGCATGTTGGTTCTGCAGCTTCAGTTAGAGATTTTTCATTTCTTTGTTTGCTTTTTCTTTACTGCAATAAGACCTAAGAAATTATCACAGAAAGCATTAATTGCATTTCAAGGCATAAGAAAAACATTGGTAAAACTCTCATTGCCTAGATGCAAAATGAATCTCAAAGCACTTAGAGGACAATAACAATTTCGAATTAAAATGTGTACAGTGTATAAATTGGTTTTTCTAAAGGCAAGTATAATGGCAAAAAGAGTCCTACTGGCAAAGTACCTTTGACTATTTAGATCAAGTTTATTTCTTGATAAAGATTCCTGGAAAAGTCAAGAGACTCTGGCTTTTGTGTTTATAATACAGACTTTTTTCTACAATTTATGGCTCAGTCTGCATATCCTTAGGTGAAGATTCAGCATCTTCATTTTATCCCTGTATTTGTTGCTTTTCTCTTCCTCCTAATCTTTGAAATTTGGGGGAGGCTGAGATGAGGAACAGTGGGTGAGATAATAGCTGATGTTATTACATAGAGGCATGTTAATCAATTTTCTGTTTCAGCTTTTCAGCACTGACTGAAGCTACTACAATCAAACAAATCAGTAGCTTTTTATGCACACTAAGGCCCTTGGACATTGCAACCAGAAGCTTAAACACTTTCTGCTCTCTGCCACAGGAGGCTCCTAGCAAACAGAGAACATGCCCACAACAGGCACAGCTTTAGGTTAGCGCTTCTGAATTTTGATGGGGCCAAGAGCATCCATGTGAGCTTTCATGCTGGAGACTGAATTGTATTGTTGGTTGGTAGGAGAATCCATGGAGAGCTCCCACAGGGCAGCATCTGTGCCAGATAATAGTGGTTAAGCTCCTGTGCATCACTGATAAATGTTCTGTTAGATACAGTTTTCTTGAACAGTTGAAGGACAATACCATGTTGGATTTAATCTCACAACAGTTTCACATTTCTTTCCCTCCTGTTGTGCTGTTACTTCCTTTTCTTTTATCTCATGTGTCTGATAAAAAGAGTGCTGAGAACCAACAACTTTATCAGACTGTTTGGTTTTGATAATGCTTTCTTTGGAACCTGATATATTCAAGAATCAATAGGGAGACTTGATTGAGATGTTATAAACTCCACTGGAAAAGATTAAAGAATGAATAGAGCAATCTCTAAGTACCATTCATGTATATACACTGCTTTTGTGGTGGCATGGAAAATCTAGTTAAAAGAAATACCGCCCCCCCCCCCCCTTTTTTTTTTTTTTTGCCTGTCATAGTGGTGCCTGGAAACAGGTCTCTAGGCAAGGAAGATCTCTGACCTCATCCAGGAAATCCTCTTTCTTTAGAAATGCAAAATAAAAATGCGAGGAGTTGAAGGCAAGGAAAAGTATCAGTTCCAAATTTATTTTCCCAAATCATCACTATTAATTATGTATGTCAAAGTATTGCTTGTCTTTTTAAGTACATTTGAGCATAACAACCCCACAAACCTGTACTAAAATTATTTCTACAGAGACAAGCTGCCCTTACCTGAATTGCTGGATTCTAGTAAAGGGATCCTTTACATTCAAAGAAATATACAGTGCAATAAAGCACGTGAGAATAGCCACATCTCCAGGGAAGATACTTATGATAGCTACATTTTCTCATGGCTATTGTTATCCATTGGTCCTCCAGTGAACTGAGCTGTGGAAGAAAAATAGGGCATGAAAATGGGGATCCTTGTATCTTATTTTAGCAGAGGGCTTCCCTAACTCCTGAGAAAAGCAGGAACTCACTAGATGGATATCCACTGGCTGTTTTGGTACTGACAGTGGGGGAAAATATACACAGCAGCATGTTAGTTTGGAGGATATGTTAAAGAAGGTAATAGTTGTCTGGACAAGCAATGTGGTAAAAATGCTGTCTCCCTGACATATCTAAACCTGTGGATGTAAGAAGCTTTTGATGAAGGAGGCATATTTCATTTTTATATTAAAATTCCTTTACTATATACATAACAGAACCTTTCATTTCAAGGAGTAACAAACATGGTAACTATATTTTTTTTTTTAACCAGGTAGAATGACAATTCCACAGCAAATAAAAATATAACACATAAATACATGTTAAAAATTAGTAATTACATAGCCATAAGCCCCACAACTCTCAGAATCCTAGATAACACCCAGCACCTGCCAGCAGCTGTTGTAGTAGTTATGGAAGTCTTACTTTGAAATCTTATTACAACAGATATATATAAAGAGTTGTCAAGGGATAGGGCTGGATTGGACACTAAGTGAATGACAGATGCTCTCTGCTAACCCCTCTCCCTTCTCAAAGGGGTAGAGAAAGGGAAAAAGGGAGAGTCTTATGGATTAGAAAACTACAACAGCTTTAATTTAAAAAAAAAAAAGGGAATATATACAAATATATGCAAACCCAATATTGAATATTATATCACCATCACCACTGATGCTGTGGAGCAGGCACTGGGCAAGTTCCAGAATGGACTCAGCGGCAGATGGGAACTGGATTCAGGAGCTGGATTCTGGAACTGGATTCAGGAATCACAAATCAGGATTGAAGGCAGAACAGACATAGTCCCCCTCGGATACTGGCCTTTGAAGAAGAGAGCTTGACCCTCATGATCCCTCAGCTTTATATTGATAATGATGTACATGGGATGGAACCCCTCGCTGATCAGTTTAAGGTCACCTGTCCTGGCTGCTCCTGCCCACTTTTACTTTCTGCACCCCCAATGTGGTGCAGAAGATTCAGCAGTGACCTTGGTCTGCACACCAACACTTGGTAGTAAACATGGGGCATTAGCACTACCAAAGGCAGAACTGCAAGAATCTGCCATTAGTCTCAGAAAGTGCAGTTACTTAGAGACTGAAATGAGAAGTAAAATCACTGAACAGTATTAGTTCTGTTCTAACTCAAACCAGGATAACAGGCAACAATTTCTTTTTAAGATCTTTCTTCCACAGCTATTCATTGGTGCCTTTCTGTCTGTGCCATCATCACTGCAGCTGTGAAGCCTCAAACTCACTGTTGAGAGGTTGACTGAGGTTTCATGGCTGCCAAGTGCCAAAGTAGCAGGTAGCTCAGCACCTCTCCCTGCATTAGCCCTTTTTGATCTTGCTGGAAAGAAGGGTTCTTTTTCCCTAGCTGCTGTGAAATGTTGATTTTGCATTGTTTTGTCTGCTGAAAAGTATATTGTTTTCACACATTTGGCCCTTTGTTTTGTGCAACAAATTTCAGACATGAAAACCAACTTTGCATATGCTGGGGAAAGTCAGAGACATTTTATTATTTGGGGAATAAACTGACATCTCAGAAAACTATTGGAGACTTGGGGTTATATCCTCAGCTGATGTAAATTATGATAGCTTATTATTTTCTACATCAGCAGGGAAATTCATCGTTGGGTTTCTCACACAACATTTCCTGTTTCAGCAAATGGATCACATATTTTTGAGCTAATCAATCTAAATCACAGTAACAAACAGGGAAAAAACACATGGCACCTGTTGATATTTTACTGCCTCACATCTAGGCACACTATGTTCATGACTGTAAGATCCAAACTCTGTTAATTTACCCTCTTATAGCACTTTACATTGTCTCCAATTAGGTTAAGAAGACACTGTAAGGAATAAAATAAGGTGGTTCAGAAAGTGAAATTATTTTGATCTCCATTATTTTTTCTATTCAAGCAGCAGGGTTTATGAGTTAACAGTAAAGAACATTCTACCCTGTAGGGACAATGCATCTTATCTTAGATTTTGGGAACACTGTGGAAAGCATGCTCTTGTTTTATAGCAGACACCTGTAAATGCACTTTTCAGTTTGTGGCTTTTTCTGTACAAATGGCTGTTAATTAGTGTTTCCAAGGATTCAAAATTGCAGCTGAAAGATTATTATACTAGCAGAAAACCAGCTAGTTGTGTTGTAAAAGTGCTCTACCCAGTCATCCCACTATTACCAGAGCTGTAAATCATCCTTTAAAAGCTCTGGGAAGTTATACTGTACCATGAGGAACAGGAAGTAATCCCAGCAGTCTGCCACTACGTGAGTGCAATTTAGTATTAATGTTCATTTTATCTACTGCAAAAGGTGCCTCCCTGGGTATGGTTGTGGGCCCTTTTAGCAGCAAAGGATACCACTACAAAACCACCCGTCTCTGAGGACGTTTCTGCAGCACTGATAAAGAAACTATGCTGTTTTTGAGCTGTGATGCTGAATAAAAGGAAATGTAATATGGGCAGTGGCTAAAGAGAGATCCTCTTATGAACATAAAAAGAATAAATAGAAATGTTTCCCTCTAGGACCCATGAAGCTCTCGTCTGAAATGCATGCATACCCCAGACAGTTCCCTAGTGTCATCATGTCTTTATGCTCCAACATTAAGAAATTTCATGAGAAAAGAGAGACAAGAGCTAAGTTGAAAGGTGCTTGGCACTGGGAAGTATGATAATAAGACTAAGCAGGATACTGATTTCACCATATGAGCTGCTATACACAAAGTGAAGCCAGCTTCCTCTAGTGGAACATTAAACTGGTCATTAAACATTGGTTTTATTTTTTTAGTGGGGCGGACAACCCTAATCACTTTAGGCTTGGTATCACTGCGTACAGTAATGGCTGCTGCGGAGGCAGGTACTGCCT
Source organism: Megaceryle maxima (assembly GCA_024605025.1). Classification (NCBI taxonomy): domain Eukaryota; kingdom Metazoa; phylum Chordata; class Aves; order Coraciiformes; family Cerylidae; genus Megaceryle; species Megaceryle maxima. The sequence goes on from JANHGN010027356.1 coordinate 111,400, forward strand.
TAGGCAAAAGTGATATACAGAATCCTGGGACCTGTTTCAGCAGTGGGTAAATGTCATGGTATAGGAATCAGTGTAAAGCAAATGAATTAACACTGTTCTACCTTGCTCAGATCCACCAATACATTTTCTCTTGGAGGTTGCCCAGAGACTCCAGACTTTCAGGGTAGTTTGCATTTTCCAGCCCATTTTCACCAAGGCTAAGTAGACAAGATTGCTGGTGTGCTGGGGGAAGCCCAGACATTGATCTGGGTCTAGTGCAAGCTGACTTCATTTGACTTTCCTTGTTATTTCCAGAAATGCATGCAGAGCTTGCCTCAGAACCCTCTTTACTAGGTTCTCACTAAATCAGACTGCTGTTTTCCTCTAGCAAATCAAGGGTTGACCTCAGTTCCATGATTACATATAAATCCTTATCCTGAACCTGGGCTTCTATGTATTTCCCAGCCATGTTCATCTTTCTATTTCTCAGGGTTAGAACATGGTCTAAGGAGAAGGAAGAGTTTGTCTATGGATCTCTCATGTTTTGATGGATAAGTGTCTAACTAATGAACAGCTGGATACAAGAGGTAGTGGGTCTGTCTTATCTTCACATGATACCTGAAGTAATAAACTAAAAATCTAGTTCTGGAATCCAACTCCTGAATCCAGTTCCTGTCTGCTGTTGAGTCCAGTCTGGGACTTTCCCGGTGCCTGCTCCACAGCACCAGCTGTGACAGTGACGTAATTGCCATGGGGGGTGGAGGTGGAGGGTTTGGGTTCGATATTGGGTTTGTTTATGCTTGAATGCATTTCATTTTATTGTTATTGTTTCATTAGAGCCAGTTTAGTTTTCTTTTCCAAGCCATAAGTCTCTCTCCCGTATTCCCTTTCTCTTCCCCTTTGGGAAAGGAGAGGGGTTAATAGAGAGCATCTGTCATTCATCTGGTAGCCAGCCAAGCCCTAACTATTGACAACTTGTGAGCAATGGAGTGTGCTGAGTCCCTCAGGGTACTGAACACAAAGATCATTGAGAGGTAAATGCACATAAATCTTTCTGCAGCACGAGCTTGATGTGTCTACATTGGACGAATGTGTTGTAGGCACAGCACTCCCCTGATTTCAGTAGTGCAAGATCACATCCTTACACCTATCTCCTTGAGAAGATGTGATAGGACAGAGATGTACTTATTTTTCCTGCGAGGAAGAATAGTTTCAGAGCAAAAGAGAATAAATGAGGAGGATTAAAGTTAAAAGCATAAAAGAAATACTGAAAAGACATCATATTCCAATACGTGTGCATACATAATAACATTGCAGATTGCAGTGCAGCAAGCCTGTCCCGTAGCTCATTAGCCTGACTTGGTGTTGACTTTGGAGAGCTCTTTACATATGTTATTTAATGTAATATTGATTTTTCCTATGTGAGTTTCATTTATTTGTGAGCTCTCCTAAGATGAGCAAGTGTGATAGAAAAAAGGACTTTTTCTGTTGACTGGCATTAACACTTTATTTTCCCTCACACTGCTCTGTGCACAGCACAGAGCTACACTAAAATGTATCCAGCACTAAATCACTTCGCTCACAAGCATGGTTGTGTCTCACGCAACATTTCACATCTCCCTGGCGCTGCACAAATATTGCCATTTTCACTTTCTCAGCTCTGAGGAGAGAAGGAAGGTCTGTGCACACTTCACAGGTTGAGGAATGTAGATCAACATACAGGCTGCAATAAACCTGTAGCAGAGCAGGGTCCAAAGCAGAGTTTTCTGGTTGAGTCTTAGAACCTGCTTTGCTTTGAGGATGCGGACTAGGACAGGAAGGAGCAGACATTACTGAAGAGAGAGACTGTCCTTAAAATCAGAGCTTGTCAAATGGCCTTCCTTGGACAGAACAAAGCCCAGAGCCAGTGACTGGAGGGGGAGGGATTCAGCAGCAAGTTACAGACTTTTCTTACTCTAAATCTAGTTTTCATTCCTCTGGCTTTTTATAAAGTTTAGCTTCTCCTGTCTCCAGGACAGGAGATAGAAAGTCTGAGTTACATAATCTCTAGTAGGTATACTTCTTTTTATTCTTTGACATGCCAATTTTCTCCCACCTCCATGGTGGGACAAATAGTGCTGGCAGCTCAGATATTATATTCCTAAATTATCTGCACTAAGCTTATGTTTATTAAACCTGATCCTGGAAAAAAACGCTTCCAGAAAGGACATGATCCCTCTTGAAAATAGAAGGTTCACTTGAGAAATGAAGTTCAGCGGTTTTACCAGGTGTAGAGGAACAAAGGTAACTCAGATGGCCATCTTGCCAAGATTGTAACGCTTTCTTGATTTTATACATACAACCAGACCTACTGAAAGCAACACATGAACAGAAGCGTGTTCAAGGTGCCAACAGAAATAGATGTCACCTCATCCACCTCTCAATCTGCACACAACTGTCTCACAGGCAGGTGCCATGTACATGCATAGATGCCTGAATTCCCCACATCCTTAGATCTAGCAAGGATTCAAGCCTGAGGGAGACCACTTTGTGAACATGTTCATCTTGCTTTTCTGGTTATACCTTTTATTTGTCTGCTCAGGGATTATATATTGCTGGAAAAGCTCCAATAGAGTCCAGGGGGCCAGATGATTTTCTTTGAATTTCAACAGATTAAAAGCCTGTATTATTTCTGTCTAACCGAAATCAGTTGTGTGGCAGTTTGTGCTTTTTTTTAAAATCAAGTGGTGATTAAGAATGTGGATTAAAAAGGAAGTTAGGGTCATATGTAAGTATCTTTCATATTCTGAGTGAAGACATGCACTGCCATTACTTTTTGTGAGGAATTGGAACAGCTAGAAATTGGATGGCTTTTAATTTTGTTTTTCAGTACTTCCTTTAGTGTTAAGTTAATTAACTGGAAGGTAGCCAGATAACTTGGAGTCTTTAAAATGTTTGGGGGGTTTTGCATAAAGAAGAGACAAGCCCACTACTTGGTGAAATAATTAGATTAGCTTGAATGATTTAAATCCTTTGGAGGAGGAGGAGTTGTGTAAGCTCTGTACACATAATGCATGCTAAAGCTCTTCTTGATTTCTTACAGGGACTTACTGAGGCCCTGGAAAACTAGACCTCATCTGCCAGGCATTGCTCTGAGAAGTTCACAAACCAAACAAAAATAACAAAAGGAAGCAGAGGGAGCTGACAGTGGTTACCCAGAAGCAGGGTAGATCCCAGACATGAGTAGAGCTCCTATCTCTGGGTGCTCCTGTGTTATAGATACTCTTCCTGATGCAATCAGATGCACAGGCCAGAAGAGAAGACACCAGGAGCAGTCCCAGTGCTGTGTGTGAAGTTGTGGTGCTATTCAAATCACATCTGTTGTGAAGGATCTTCTCAGATGACAGCCTCCCTGGGACATGTCATGCTGAGCTCATGGCACAGGTGAACACGGGCTGTTGAAGTGGGAGGTGATTCATGGAATTACATGGAAGTTGCTTTCCCACATGCCTGTGAGACAGTTGTGCTGGCAGGTGATTCTGCCCCTCTACTCTGCTCTTGTGAGACCCCACCTGCAGTACTGCTTCCCAACACAAGAAGGACATGGACCTGTTTGAACAGGTCCAGAGCAGGGCCACAAAGATGACCAGAGGGATGGAGCACCTCTCCTATGAGGACAGGCTGAGAGAGTTTGTGTTGTTCAGCCTGGAGAAGAGAAGGCTCTGGGGAGACCTTCTTGTGGCCTTCCAGTATGTGAGGGGGCCTACAAGAAAGATGGGGAGGGACTTTTTACAAGGGTGTATAGTGACAGGGCAAGGGTTAATAGCTTCAAATTGGAAGAGGGTAAATTTAGATTAAAATCAGGAATAAGGTCTTCACTGTGAGGATGGTGAGACACTGGAACAGGTTGCCCAGAGAAGCTGTGGATGCCCCCTCTCTGGAAATGTTCAAGACTGGGTCAGATTGGGTTTTGAGCTACCCAGTCTGGCAGGAGGTGTCCCTGCCCATGGCAGGGGCGTTGGACTAGATGAACTGTAATGTCCCTTTCAACCCAAACTATTCTACGATTCTGTGTCCTATCTAACAGGAATTCTGGACTCTGGCAGACTGATAAGATGGTGTAGGGCTTTGGCACATGGGAGTCCACTTTCCTTGTGGAAGAGTAACCCCTCACATGGTCATCTCCTGTCAGGATAAATTGGGCCTTCTCTGAAGATCCAGGATGTGCATCTAAAATTATGACAAAGATGACACAGGATATTAGGTGTCAGTGAGTATTCAGTGAATCTGTTCAAATAAAGACAGCATTACCCAAGACTGATTAATTCTTCCAGGAAAAGGTCCACCTATGGTTACCTTACCGAATGGGATTTCCAGCTGATATGCCAGGCAATGACCTTGGGGACCAGAGGGACCACTGATGAAGACAGTGGCATAATCTGTGCATGTGACTCCCCCTGACTCCTCAAGTCAAGGAAATACTTGGAAAAAATGGAGCTGTTGCATCTAAAAGCAGGGGGGGGGGGGGGTGGAATTCCAAACACTCTATGTTTAATACCAGTGGGACAATTTCAGCAGGCTTCCTGCGAGTACTCTGCCTTGTTTCACATACTGCCATAAGGTTTCAAGTCCACTGCAGCTGCTAATGAGATAAGCATTAAATCATGGCTTTTTTTTTTTTTTTTAGAATACACCAAGATCTCAATTTTATAGAATTGTAACCTTGCTACAGTTAACAGGATAATAGATGTGGAGAGCAATACCACTGCAGAATAGCAAGACCCCCCCAGGTCACATACTCAAACCCAACAGGTTGACCTGAGGAACTGGAATTTCCTTAATTCTCTAAATACCTGTTCCAAACACAGCTGAAATCAGCAGAAAAGCAGGCTCTGAGCAAAATCATTGAGATGATCCATTAGACTTAAGAATTTCATTTAAACTTTATTCCCAGATGGATTTTCATGTAACTGTTTGCAGCTGAACCTGGAAGATTCTCTGTCTTTTGTAATACTACACAGGTAATATCTTTCTTCAAGGATGAATTATTCTTGTACTCTTCCATATTAGGTCCAAATTCAGTCTCTCGGTCTTTTCTGGGCATATCTTATTTTCTCCTAGATACCTTTTTAATACAGAAGCCTATGCATATGCTGATATATCTTATTTATAACCTTCAGGCACTGGATTATTTTTATTTATAAAGCTGAAGTTATTAGATTCGCTAAAATTCTCACAGTAAAGACCAAGTGCGTGATGCATATGACTCAGGCACTGCAGGAAGAGCAATACATATTTTAGTAGCTCCAAAATGATCCCAAATCATATGGAAGCATACCTTTTGCTGACTGTTTCTGCACCAATTAGCTGTCATACTCCCTGTCAATTGAAAAACCACCCTCTGCTACTCCATGATTTTATTATGAAGTCAAACTACAGCCTGCCCATATAGGAGGCTTTTAATAGGTTAGTTCCCCCAGTGAATATATTAAATGCTTGAATGGAACTTCTACAGCATATTTTGGTAAAGATATACTTGCCTTATTGAAGTGTTTTAACCATTTTTTCCTCTCCTTGGAATGTTCTTGGACATGAGAGCTTAAATGACCCCCAAGAGACTTTTCCCTGAGCAACTATTCGAGTTCCTACTGTGAGTTTCCTGTTTCTAGGGTTATTCACAGCCTTGAAGAGCAAGTTGAAGTTACTTGGAGTATTTGGCCACATTTGTGCTGCTCTGCTAGGTCTCCCAGGGTCTGAAGCACCCTGCTCAGACACTGTGAGCCCTTTGGGAATCTTCAGATCAAAGCAGGCTCGGTCTTTCTGTGTTGTGTACAACCTTGTGAGACATCCCCATCCAGCTATTCTGGCAGTCAGCCTGATCTCTGTCTCCACGTCTCCTGCATGCACAGAGATCCCTTTCAGCCAGGACATGGTCAGCAGAGGTGCTGTACCCGAAGAGCTCAGAGGAAACCTTGGACAGCACACAGTTATCCTACACAGCCATGAAATCACCACACTCAAGCATAAGAACTTCACATTTTGAGCACTAAAAATACATAGTATTTCTACCAAATGCATCAGTGTTTAAGACACAGCTTAGACAGGAGTGCTTTCTGTAACAAAGTTTAAAATCCTGAAAAGCTTATTTTAACAAAAAAGTTTCTCCTCCTTTAAAGTGTACACTCTCATCACCGTGTGTTTCCTCATTGTTACTCATATTTTCCATCCCTGTGATGCGTATATTTCGCATTGATGTCATTCACGTTCTACACTGCCCTGTACTTATAGAAGGTTAAATCTCACTGAGGATTTTGAGAAGCTGTACCTACATGGCTTGCCTGGACTGGCTTGCTGTATTTGACATCATTTGCAATCATAGCATGCAATGAGATATCTTTTTCTGGGAAAAGAAAACAAACCAAAAAAATCTCAGTCATGCCTGACTCCACCCCAAGCAACATCATTATTTTAACATGAAGTAGAAATTGTATGTTATTTGCTTTAGGACATGTAAAGAAGAATGACATAAAATGAGAAGGTTATTGGTTGTAGTCAGTGAAGTCACACAGAGATGATTAAGAGGAGAACTCAGACAAGTAAAATACCTAGTTACAGATGTCTTCTGTTATGTTCAGTTGACTTATGTGGTTTGAGTAGCAAATTACAATGAAAACCAATTTGGAAAAGGAATATTAAACATATAAGTCAGAGGTCATTTTCTATTTAAGAAACATGGTGATATAAAGTCTGCTCAGTCAATTGGCCCAGAGTGATTACTCACAAGGTAAACAGAGAGAAGATAAACCCCAGTAAAAGGGGAAAACACATCAATCATAATCTCGCTTCCTGTGCTGAGTAGGCTCAGTCCAATTCCATTTGGTTTCTCAGCTGGAGTCCAATAACATCCTGAGGAGTACAGATTTCCCAGTTACTCCCAGTAACATGTGATGAGTGTAAAGTCCATTAAATGAATACATCTTAGGCATGGGCATGTCCTGAGGACACTTCCATCTGGATGGGAGGATCAGTGCATGATGTTGGTCTTCTGATGCATCTAAATCTTACTTTCCCCCCAAGATTCATCTCCACCTACTCATCTGACTTGCACAACACTTCTCTCCTGTCCATTTTATCTCCAATGTCCAGAATTTCTTATGAACAGAAAATAAGAAAATGATACATTCAGAAGAGCAAACACAAAGTCCCAGGTAAGGGTTCCCATCATTTAGCTTTTATCTAAGTGTAATCCTGTGAGGCAAGTGACATAAACTTAC
>JANHGN010027356.1:118731-163570 GCA_024605025.1 Megaceryle maxima
TAATTCTGTGAGGGAAGTGACATAAACTTACAGGCCATGGTATGCTACAAGTGTTCTCAGTGCACACATGAAACTGAGCTGAGCTGCACCAAGGTGAATGACAAATTGAACAGGAGACACCATTATGGTCTCACACTGAAGAAGGCACTTGTGAGACCACATCTGAAGTGTCTGGTTTTGGGATAGCTGGTACAAGAAAAACAGTGAGGAACAGTGATGAATCAAAGAGTTGGTCACCAAGATGGTCAGATGGTTGAAGAATATGACATTTGAGGAGATGCTGAGAGAACTGGGCCCATTCAAAGTTAAGAAGAGGAAACTAACATCCTTACTGTTGACTTCAACTGCCTAGTGGAAGGACATAGAAAGGAGCGAGCCAGACTCCTCTTAAGGCTGCATGGGGAGAGGACAAGAAGTTTCTGAATGCACACAAGTTGCAGTTTGGAAAAAAATTATGACTTAGGAAATGGCATTCAGATAGAATGAAAGTAATTATAACCATAAGGATAATCAAATACTGGAATGGGGCCCAGTTTGCATCCTTTGAGATATGCAAAACAGCTGACAAGACTCTAAGCAGCCTGCTCTAGCTGGATCTATCTTGAGCAGGGGGTTGCACCAGAGTTAAGAATTTTTTTCTCTTCCGGTTTCCTCTTGTTCCCTTTCTCTGTCTGGTTTATTCAATGTGAATTTTTCAGGATAGGGTCAGCATTCGCAGGCCACTTAAAGGCTGGGCTAACATCTCTGCCATCAGTGACAACAAAAGGGAATGATTTGCTATGACATTTATCCTGACAAATACACTCATAAAGAGATGTATATACTTATTAAAGACCTAAGTAAGTGCATTGGCTGCTTTTCTTTCCTATGGTATTCTCTGCTTTGGAAATACCCCAAGACATTTCAGGTCGTTCTATATTTGAGATAGTAATTGGAGGAACAATTGAAGAGGATTGAGCACATAGTGAAGAAAAAGCAGTAGGAGGCAAAGATTTCTTCAGAAGAAAATATGACACATTACAGAAATTGAGTGCTTTGAATTTAGTAAGGCAAACAAATAGACAAGAGGAAACCAAAGAAAAGGCACAATGGAGACAGTGTTGTATTATGACAAAGCCAGAGCTGTAGACTACCAGTCTGGTTATAAACTATTAAAGTATTACCAACACCGTCTCCTGAAGAATTTAAATTACATAACAAGAGATTTGGCCCCAAACAGAGATAAAGAAAGTGCATGCAGTTATTATTTCCAAAAGGACAAGAAGATAAGAAAAAAATAGGAGTGGAGAGACAGGGGAGTCCATTTATCATTTTAAAATCACTAGCACAGGCAAAAATACATTAAAAAAGGAACAAATGAACAAACCCTGGAGAAAAATAGACCAACTGATCAAGTTTAACTTAGGCAGATGCAAAAAGAAAGCAGATCTCACACTGGCTATTACTGATTTGATTTTAGTTGAAATTCAGTGCTCTGTTAATCAGATTTCACAAATTCAAGGGTATTTGGCTGTCAGGAGACTGAGAAACATTTATCAATCAGCTAGGAAGAACAATACCGTCCTCAAAGACTGTAGGTGTCCACAGAGGGTCTGAAAACTTGCAAGAGCAATCAAGAAAAATGGAGTGAAACTGTCAAGAGGCTGGGAATGACACCAATCAGCTCAAATATGTTGTCTTAAATGGAATCACAGGTGGCATCCACTCTCGGGGAGAAGGACAAAGCAGAGTTTTCTCAATGTATTGTGCCTTATAAAGTATTTTAATGGGGCATCCATACCAAGTTACAGGTGTTATGACCAGGTCTTATTAAGAGCATGATCAAAGAGAACAAAAGGGATCCACTGCATATGAAAAGGCTCTTGTGCTGACTGGGACAGTAGAAGCTTATCTCCTTCTCTGTAAGGGCTCAAGTGATAGTGGCCCATGGCTACTTTAGTTTCATGATGAAGACTGAAATTTTTTGCATGCCATGTTCTACTCGAACTCCATTTAAGCCTCTCTTATCTGACAGAGCACTCTACTCTGAAAGATGTAATTTGCATCCACCACATACAGGAAAACAGCACAGTGGTTCCTACTGTATCTGTATCAGGGCTGAACCCAAGAAGCTCCAAAGAAACTGTCTTCTGTCAGCCTGTTGGGATCCCACAGCTGGAGGGAAGGGATGCTGGGAGACCCTGAAAAAACCCCAGAAACCCAGTAAAAATTAACTGTGCTATCTGTCATTAATACAGACAGGTTTGGTAATGAAGCTTTTCTGGCAGAGGGTCCAGTCTGCCTCTGGTTTGCCAGCACTGATGAAAGAAACTGAGGTGTCCTGAATCCTTCCAAATCTAAAAGCCAGAAAAAAGGGAAAGAGGACAGAACCTCTATGGCATTGCCCTTACTCTATTGCCTGAGGTCATCCACACTCTCCTTGCTATCTGTTGTTTACTGTTCATGGGTGGGTGCTGTCAGTGGAGTCGTCAGTTTTAGCACATCTGCTGTCCAAACCTTGTCTCATAAAGCATGACCAAAGCTTCTGTTTGGTGCCAAACATTCAGATAGCTTTATAGGCTGAGAAGAATGACCCCAAAATAAGGTGTTAATGTGTATGGATGCCTGTGACAAGGCACTACTGCAACATTATAACCAATAAGTCAATAAAAATTTCACAGGATTTCTGCATCTCCTTTTATAAGACACTCAACATGATAGTATATTCAGTTTGGCTTGCAACTTGCTGGATGTTCAAAACGTTCTCATATGGCATTGGCATACTATGCTATTATTATGTAAATACTACTATTATGATCACTAAATATGAATCCTCTACTATGGCTTTTTTCTTCTCTCTTTCTTTTGCAGCACTGTTTCATACCTATCTCTTGGCCTTGTAAATATGTCCTATGTATAGAGTTCATCTACTGGGCACAGCTTCTGTGAGACCAGCTTTGATTAATACTTTTGCTGAAATTATATGAGTCTACATAGTAATCAACATCCCAGCAGGGCCTGGATTACTCTCTGCCTTGTGATTGTATCTACAGGAGAAAGTCACCTGAAGCCTGGTGTCTGTTAAAGACCAAAGCTGCATATAGGCATAGCAGCTTGTGAACAGCAAGGTATGGCAGGGGTGGGTGGTTCTCCTCACCCAGTGTTTCATGCTGAATAAGGCCCCGCAGGTATCCTCTGGAGAGATGCAGACAGTTTGGTAGCTGCTGTTGCAGCCCGGTGTTATACTTCATCAACTGAGAAAACACATAGCGTAGGCATATCCTAGCAGACCTCAGACACTGATCACAGCCCTCACAACCCATGCCTCAATCTTAACTGTCCTGTCAATTATTTTACAACCAAAACTTTCCTTTTTGTCCTTTTATTAAACATACACAGCTATCATGGTACACAGCATATATTTAATGCACTTCAGTTAAAAATTGTCTTTGCACTCAGACCAAAAGGATTTCTCTTTATACCTTCTCCTACCAGCAAATTTAAGTGAATGATCTTTCACTTTGGTCAATTAATGCTGCTGGGTTGGTAACTAGACGTTTCCTCAATCTACCATGCTGTGGTGCTGTTCCCATTAGCCTGCACTGTCATCCCCAACAGCCTGGAGCCCATGACCCGTCATCTTGTTTGTGTACTTTCATAAAGCAATGAGCAAAGAAAACCCATACCTCAAACAAAGGGTTTTTTTTTGTTCAAATAAAGAGTCACCTGTCTCTTTTTCTTGCCTTCTCTTTTTCCTCCTCATGAAAAAATAAGGATCATATGATATTTTCATAATACCATGAGAAAGTGTTGCCTCATTTTTCTTAGAAGTATTTAATGAGAAACAAGCACAAGGAAGAAAGGTGTTCTAAAAGCTAAAAGCTTAGTGTAGAATGCTTAAACCGTACATCTAAGGACATTGTTCTGCAGGATGCAATTAACATTGTTCAGATATTTTATTGTACATGTTTAGATTTCTCTTCAGTGTAATAATTCTGTTTCCTGCATTCAGTATGTCAGGGGTTTGCAAAAATGTCTTGTAATTGTTTTGGCTATCCCTTAAACACCTGATACACACCCTGATTTCTATCTCATTTTAGGCAGACTTCTAGCTGCTGAGATCCTACAGTTCTTTATATTCCTGTGTTTTCTCCTGTTCTGGCTTTTCTTCTACTTGGTGTTTGTACTTCTTCTCTTTCCCTGCCTCCTTTGTGCCTCCAGTAATCTAATCTGTAACACACAGGGAAGATCCAAAGAGGAGAAGTTGGTTATACTGCTTGAACAGGGACCCTTCTAGGTCTATTAGGGGCACTGAGCAACTGGGGTAAAGTGAATGACAGAGCCCAGTATAAGCATTGGTTAAACCAGCAGCCCACCCAACAGAAATAGCAGAAGCACACTTCAGTTCCTTTTTCTCAAGGTTGTGGTGTCTTTTCCTACACCAAAGAGTTACAATCTTCTTTTGCCAGATGTCACCATTAGCAATCATTTCAGGCCCCAGCTGGAACTGTGCTGGGCTGCGCCCTCTCTGAAAGACAACACAGATGGAGCTATGTAGTCCTTGTGCTTTGGAAAACTTGATGTTACTATTTTACACAGCCTGCACCATGAGCATTCTGAATTGTGCACAAATAAATATGATTTTGTAGAGCTTTTCTGAGTTGTTCACAAAGTCTCTGCTCAGGTCCCTTTTGGTGCTGCTCTTAAGAACACCTTTAAGAAAACACTGAAAGCTGACCCAGAGGCTCAAGAGTTTGAAGAAGCAGCTGGTTTTCTAAATGCAGAGCTTACTCCTGGAGAATCAAAAGAGGCAGAACTTTGCCAAATTAATGAAACTGCACATAATTAGGATGAGGAAGGAAGGAGAAGTCACACCTCTAGGGAATCAAGCAAATGAAACTCTGGATCTGTGGATTCACCTCCAGACAAGTAACTTCAACATTGCATTATCTCTGCTGTGTAGTGAACATTTGACCTTTCTTGAGACACTTTATTTCCATATCCCCATTTTGTCTGAGCCCAACAGCCTGTTATTGAATAAATCATGAGAGACTAAAAAATAAGCTTGAGCTGCCAGCTCAGAAACATATTAGATGTGCCTTCTTAGACACGCTGTTTCCATCATACCCACCACGGATACACGCATATACATGTTGCCTGTATCTAATCCATTTGAGGTAGCTCACTGATGCTTTGGATAATCACTTCCTGCAAGCTCAGGCACATGCCTGGGAATTCTCTACACTTTGCTCCCCAAGTAGCTGTGAAAAAATACAAAAATTGTTTTTTCCATCCTTAGGGACACTTTTTAAAATGACAAGGTTGAGAAGCACGCATGGGGGTTACTGTGCTTTCCACCTCTAGTCTGCTGGTTTCAAACTGGAGGTCATATTTCAGGAAAGCAATTAAGCACGTGTTTCACTTCCACTGTGTTTTATGCACCCTGACTGCCACTGTAACACTCCTAAGATTAAGCACATTTTCAAGTGCAGAATTGCACCAGGGGGCTTCATAGCCAGTGTAACATGGAATATTTGGCCTCTTGCTGATGTTCTGGATGTACAGGCTGAGTCATTTACAAACAAGCTCCTGCTTTATTTGTCATTTATGTGTACATGCATATATGTAACATGGTAAATATGTTTATTGTTATAGATTCTTGAGCATCCAGATATGATCTTTCAACCTACAGAGACTGAGAAAGATGGTTCATGCTCCTGTAGTGTCACAGTCTGAACGAGCCAAGTATATGAGATGATGAACAAAGTGGAGCTAAGGAAAGGGATAATAAACCACATAAAAATGACTTGGGCTCTTCTGTTGTTAGAATGAGCTATATTTGTAAAAACTTATTTGAAGGTTGTTTCTTTTTATTATTATTGTATCTGTATATTTTTATACCTATACATTTTTGTGTGTGTATATTTTATCCAAATAGAAACTGCCATGACAAACACATGGTTACAATGACTTTCTGAAGGGTATTTTCAATCACAAACCTACTATCACATTTTTCCACCCTTTAAAAACTGTGTCAATCCAAGTTGCCAGATAAGCTGAAATCCTTCCAATTTTCAAAACCAGAAGAGTTCAAGAGGTGGCTATTAACACATAATCCTCCAAACATTTTGTTGGGGGAGAGGGGTTGTGTGTGTGGGTTAGTGGGTTTTTTGTTTTGCTTTGGTTTTGGTTTTTGGTTTTCTTTTTTGTTTGTTTGGGTTTTTTGTTTGTTTGTTTGTTTTTTTGTTTAATGAACTAAACCTGCTTTATTCCTGCATATTTTTCAGAGGGAGGTTGTTTATCAAATTAATTTTTTATCTGAGAGAAGGCCAGGAAGAAGAGGAATGGTTAGTGAAGGCTGAAAATGAGGAGGTGATGATGCTATTCCAGTGCAAGGGAGTGGCAACATAAGTGCCATGAAAGAGATGGACAAACAAAAAAGGCAGAGAAATGAGAGGAAAAGCGAAAGCAGAGCAGAATAGTTGAGAAGAGATAGAAGAACAGTGACCTTGTAAAACTGAGATGGTGAGATAAGCAGGTACCAAAGTTGCATCCAGAGCAGTGGGAAAACACTGTATTGTAGCTGCCAAAAATTAAAAGGATGAAGACGAGAAAATCAGAGTGCTGGGAGAAGAATACAATAGCACAGCCATCATAGGAACCAATGACTTGATAGGTTTTCTTCCTAAAAGGAAGGCAGACATTGAGGCACAGTGTCTCAGCTCACTGGGAGCAGGGAAACTCAGGACTGAGGTGGAGACTGCCTTCCAGCAAACTGAAGCAGGGATGGAGCAGGGCCAGGTACATCAAGCATGACATAGGCTGTAGTGGAAAATCCCCTTGCTCTGGTCACAGCTGCAATGAAATATGTTACAGAAAGTCCCTTTGCTTAACCCTGAGGTCAGCCCCTCCCCACCGTGTGCTGAAGGTGTGATTTTCTGCTGCGCTGAGGATGTTTGTGGCTTGCACATGGGCATGGATTGGACAATTACATTACTGCTACCTTTGCTCTGCAGGTCTTCAGAGATTACTTTAAAACTGCTGGGATGGCATCTTCTGTGAACTCTAATAGGGTAGTAAAAACTGTAAAAAAGAGCTACTGCTCACAGAATCTCCTGCCTCTCCAAGGAAGGTACCTTTAGGGCCAGTATACCTAATGTGAACTGCTTGATTTAATGTGGCCAACATAAAAATTGTCCTTACTCATTTGTTTGGAGACAGGGAACAGTGATTTTAATAAGCAATCCCAACCTCTACAGCCCACTGAATATATTGCTGGGGGAAGATCTGGAGAAAGCATGAAAAGGCTGCAAAATCTGAGTGGGTGTGGGTCTAGGCTGTGAAGACAAACCCTTTCATGTCAAAGAAGACCTGTCAATCACTGAGGTATATCTAAGAGCAGACATTTTGTACATCCACATCTAGCTATGCCAGATAGCACATACATTTTTTACTTGCTTAACAGAATCTATAACACAAAGAGGTGGCTGTGTGCATTTCAAATGCTTTTGCCCTCACAAAAACCAGTAAACATGTCTCTTTGCCAAAGGAAGATACAGATTTATCATGGCAAATTGTACCAAATGTGCTGCACAGCTGAAACCCACTGAACCAGCTCCTGTCAGCTCTATTCCCTGGCCACTTGCAGAGCAGAGAGAAAGAATTGCTGCCTGATTGCACCCCATCCACAAGAAGATGCTTTGCAGCTTTGTCCTCAGAAGACCATCAATGCCTTCCACTGAGACTGATGATCTCTCCCATGCCCTGCATGGCATTTCTGCTGCCATTGGGTCCTGCCAGGCAGCTGCATGAAAAGAGACTGGACTGAATTTATTTTCAATTCAGAACATGGTATGAGACAATATCTCAGCAGAACCATAGGTATAGACACTTGGCAAAAGGATGTTTATTTCCATCTGAGGAACCTGGGCAGTCATAAGAAAGTTTTGTATAGGGAGACACTGATGGGGAAGTAGAAACATCAAAAACAAGCCTGCAATTAAAAATATTTTTGCATTTATCTTTCATGTGCTGGTTTTTGCTGGCATAGAGTTAATTCATAGTACTTCAGACTAGCTAGTATGGACTATGTTTTGGATTTGTGATGGAAACAGCATTGATCCAGATGGGAAGGAAAAGAGGCAGAAAAATGCAAAAACCCCATGGGTCAAGACAAGATGCTTTTAATACAACAGTGCAACAGGAGAAATTGTGAACCCCCTTCCAACTTCTGGTGAAAAGTAACCCTATCTTAGCCTAAGGCAGGACAGCAATGGCCTACACAGTGGACTTCTCTTCTCCTGACACCACCCCACTACTGAGCAGGCTGGGGGTGCATAAGAAGTTGGGAAGGGACACAGCGAGGACAGCTGACCCCAACTGACCAAAGGGATAACCCATGACATATGACATCATTCTCAGCCTATAAAGCTTGGGAAAGAAGGAAGAAGGGATGTTCGCAGTGATGGAGTTTGTCTTCCCAATAATCATTCAGTGTGATGGAGCACGGCTTGCCTGGGGATGGCTGAACACCTGCCTGCCGATGGGAGGTGGTGAATGAATTTCTTATTTTACTTTGCTTGCACGCATGGCTTTTGCTTTACTTATTAAACTGTCTTTATCTCAACCCATGAGTTTTCTACTTTTACTCTTCTGTTTTTCTCCTCTATCCCACCTTGAGGAGGGAGGCACGGGAAAGCGTGAGAGAACTGCTGTGTGGGACTTGGTTACTGTCTGCGTTTAAACCATGACAGGCTTATTAAAACTTCTATCTGGTCCTGAATTGTCTGTGCCCTGCCTCAGATGGGCCAGAAGTACTAATAAAGTAAAAAAAAAAAAAAAAAATCTGAAAGAGCAATCACTCTTGCTACTGCCATGAGTTCTGGTGCAAGGGAATTGAGGGGCTTATTAGAACCTGCAAACCTGCCAGGAAGCATTTTTTCCCCTTTGGTAACAGAGCATGAAAGAAAGGAAGTGAGTCTGAATCACAAATACACATCAGAGAGATACAGTCTGAAGTGTCTGTCAAAAGTCATTAAGTATTTGTCTCCTATAGAAAGCACAATAGTGGAATAATTGTCACGCTGGGACACCAGGAGGAGCTGAGTGAAGGCTCGTTCCTGCGGGAGGTCTTCAGACTTTTCCACACAAAGAGCATAGTACCCTGTAATGACTTTAATCAAGTGCCTGATCTTAAAAACACAGCAGAAACGCAGGCAAGACTGTGCACCGCGTACTTACTGTCAAGGCAAAACATAGCTGTAAATTGATGACAAACCTTTTTGAGAGTGACTCACTAACCTTCATCTCCCATCCCCAATTCCCTTCTCCCCCGACTGCCACTTCTTAGATGCAAAAGCACTTGAAATCTGCTTCTAGCAGTGGTCCGTGGTTACCTTCAGCTAATCCAAGGTTTCACTGCTGTTGAAGAGAGGTCCCATTCTCACCACTTTGGCTCTTGGGGTTTGTGACTCAGAGAATTCAGCCAAACCTGTGTTTTTACAGTCCCCCCAGTGACCTTATTTCATGGCCACACAATGCTGATACAGGGAAGACTCCAGGCATAATTCAGCAAATAGGAATTGTGACCTTATGGACTGTCACGCAAGTTGAAGTCACTACTTTTGGAGCTGAGGCACAGGTGGAACATTTACCCTCTCTGGGTGACATGGATTTGCTTCATCTTTGTCATCCATGAGCAGTGTTGTTAGAGTGAGGGAGTTAGGAAAACAATCTATATAAAAATAATATAAATATATCCAAAATTAATACAATATAAATATATAAAAATAGAGGCCTCTGTGCCATGTTATACACACTGGGCTGCATCATGAAGGCTCTTCTTCAGTCAGGTTGGTATGGAGTGGGGAAATGAGGATAACTGGAGAAGTTTTGGAGGTAATGGGATCTACCACACTGTTCTGGGCTTTTCTGAAGAGAATGTCTACATGGCTTGTCAGTCTGATTCTTGAAGTCCCTCTGTGTGGTCAGAATGCTTTTTTAGAAATAAACCAAGATGAAGAAAAATGCTGAAAGTGCAAATATTTCTGATTATCCCAGACTTTGCTTTATCATATTAATTTTGAGTTATTTTCTTAGCTGAATGAGCTCTTTCAAATGGCACCAGGCCTGGATATAATAAGAAAATACAGCAAACTAGATGCTTTCTCCCTTCAGTGTGTCTGTTGCCCTAAGATACTCAGTTTTCCCAAGAAGGTTTTAGAATGGTAATTTTGATAATGCACGGCTGGTTATCTTTAGATAAGGGTAATGCTAAGGTAATGCATATAAAAGCTTCATAATTATGTACCTTCCCTGACTAAGGTGTCAGGATGTGTAAAGTTAGTAACATCATATTAAAAAAAAAAATGCATTAAACCCTACCAACACCATAATATAGATTATAAATTTAAATTAACACTGTCATGTGTTCTTGTTCTTGCTTCCGAGCATTCACTAACTGCCCAGCCATCAGATTTACCAGTTACAGTGAGAGAATGAGCATCTGATTCACTCCCCATTTTTGAGTAAGGTTTGCTGAAACCAGTCAGTCCATTCTGGCATAATATGAGGTGCATCATTCCTGCAAGTTTAGAACTATAAAATTTTCTTTAGGCAAAATGTTCTATAGAGGACATACGTCTTTCTAGCATATATATGTGCCCACAGCTACATTGGACTAGGTCTGTCTGCTGATGCTGTCTTTTAGGGGGTCTCATCTCAGACACAGATAGCAAACTGCTCTATATGAGAGGCTCAGATTATGCCAATAGAGATCCAAGCTCCAAGACAGTGCTCAGGTCCAGACTCATCCATTGCACCATCACAGTCCATGCTCAAATGCAAACTGAGGCTGAGCTCCTGAACACCTCAGGGCAGGAAAACTTGGTTCCAGTACCTGATCTTTGAAGACAGCATTTCCTAAACAGACCTGGATATTGCACACTGAGCAATGAAAAGGCAAATAGAGAGCAAGGCAGATGGAAACTGCAAAGTACATGGGGCTTCTTGTGTTTGAGCTGATTCTTAAAGATTGTCTTTATCCTGTAGTATAGATATAACTACAGAGCTAGACATCACAGACCAGCCTGCCCAGGTCACAACATCCCATTTCTGAGTGCTATGCTGCTAGAAACAGGCAATTACAAGTCTGTGAATTTAGTTAAGAGACACAGTTATTTAGAGGTTATAAAGCATCATTTTAAAACCTTATTAAAGGAACAAAAGACCTGCAAATATTTTACTTTGCCTGAGGAACAATTAAAGGAAAATGTGATATTTTACAGTAAATTGTAGGGAATAATAAGCATTTTATCCATCTCAGGTTTTGCACTGATTTTCATCTATGCAGCTTCTTTATACTACCTGTATGCCAAATAGCACAAGGAAAATAATTAAATATTCCTCCTGATGAAAAAAAAGGAATCAAATCTAACCCAAGAAGACTGCTTTGAGTTATGTCTTAAAGCAAGAGGAAGATGCAGAATCTACTGCTCTCAAGTCTGGCCCCTGGAAGCAGAAGAAGGAGGAAAGCCGTTTGTCTTTGAGAAGCTGTAGGTGGTGGGTGTAAGTACAGTGCTGGAATCTGGCAGGACTGTGTCCCTCTCTCCTAGGAACTATGAAGTTCGCTCTATCTGTGGCAGGCAAGGAGGCACTAAAGGGTTTGTGTTCCGTCTGTTAATTTTATACGATCCAGATGTATCATCCTCTTACAGTTCCAGTGGTAAGCAATGAGGGGAGCAACATCTTGTAACCAGTTCAGACAGGGGCTATTAATGTTCATTGACAATCTACCTGGCTATCTCAGCGGATACCCCAGAGCCAGCTTCAGGGCTCTTTCTTGGAGAGCTTAGTAATTATGGCTTTAAACACCTGAGGAAATTGACTGGGTTCACTTGCCAAAAATAATAAAAAGGATGATTCTATTTAAGTTCTCACTATCACCACATAATCACTACACATACATGCTTGGTGTTAACTGAGGTGCCTTAGTATGTCCAAGACATCACCAAGGGCTGGCAGACATGACACAGAACCAATGGGAGACTTGCACCCTTCTGAGAGGTGTCTGGAGGCCAAGAGGGATAGAGCATCTCAGATGTGTGTATTTGGGGAAATGAATAGTCCTTGGTCCACATAAGCACTGGTGCCTAGTGAGATATTCAGCTGGCCAACCAGCAGGTATCTATTGCAGAAGAAGCTGAACTTCTGCATCCACTGACTTACACATCTAAGGCTTGTTTCTGTTGTCTCTCCACAAGAATCCAGTGCTGTTTGGGATGCCTGAAGGCATCCCACCTGGCCTCCAGCTGCAGTTTTGGAAAGGCTGGAATCTGCTATCTGTCCTGTATTATATTAGCCCTCAGAGCATGGTCTGGATACCAGGTCCATGGAGAGACACTGATTGCTGGTTGGATTTTACTGCACTTTAGTGTATATACTGCTTAAGTGTGCATCAGCCTTTTCTGTAGGTGCTTTGTGAGTTCACAGTGCTGAAAAGGGAATTCATTCCTTTTGGAAAGTTTGGGTCTCAATGCACATGCTGCTCAGATACAGACAACAGTTGCATCTGGATTCTTGTTGTAATGACTTTCACAAAAGAAAGAAGAAATGCCCAGAGCTAAAGGAGCTGGTGTGTATGACCTATGAAGTTTTTCCAAAGGCTGTTTGCTCTCAGATCTTTGGGGTTACACTTACAGAAACATCAGAGGAAGGGACTAGATCCTTCCCACTGAAAAAAGTTTAAAGCATGAACACTGGCAGTCAAAAAAGAAATAACAGAATGAAGGTTGTGACAAAGAAAGAGCCTAAAACTGTATGTATTCATGAATTATCCATACACCAAGATCCCTGGCTACTACAAGTTGGCACAGATCTATAAACTTCTGCACAATAATGCCTCTTTATGGGAAGACATGACGTGTAAAAGTTAAGTATATTTAACCTTGACAGAGAAAGTGTGGGGTTTTTCTCCCCCACAAGATACAGACAGTGATGACATTACACATTTCAGCACAGCAGAATTACAGCATGCTGCTCACACATACTAATTCACAGCACTTCACAAAGTGCAAAGCCATTTCAGTTGTCAATAGATCACAGGAAAAAAGAGAAACTAGGGAACTCAAGATAAAAGAAACACTGTATGGAGCAAATTGATAAAAAATCTTTAAAATGTTTAGCAATCTCGCAGACTCAATCAAAAGCAACTTGTCTGTGACCATAGATTTGTTTCAAAATGACCCTCATGTAGCAGAAAATGAATGCACAGAGAGAGTGTATTCATAAAGGTATTTATTCCTGCTGCTTTGAGGTGTATGTGCAAAACTGAAACACTCAGAAACTGTTGCCAGTTGCTGTGGAACCTAAATTCCTCCTGCAACTTGAGTGTCTGCCAGTAAAAGTTATCTAATCATATACTTTTCTGCCAGTGGCATGCATACAGATGTTCAGTCCTGGTGACACCAGTATGTTTGATAATCTACCCAGAAGGTTTTTGAAATCTTGTGGTAGGAAGGATCTCCTGATACTTTAGATACTTCCTATAGGAAGACTGGTTTAGAGCCTCCTTCTTCAACCCAAAGCCTACTGTAAACCAATCTATAGCCTACAACCTATGCGTTTTTGTATGATATCGGTCTTTGGTTTTAAAACCTCTCCCTAAGCCTCTTTGTAGTTACTCTTTTCCTGCATTCACAGTAAACAACCATGGCAGTTACAGAAAAAACCTATGGATTCTGGTTGCTTTGTGGCTTAACTGGATACATTAAATTCAGACCACTAGGATGATGGTGAGACTTGGACTTTGGTATCTAATTAGTATAATTAGCAAGCTGGAAACTGGGAGAAATATAGAAGCATTTTGTAAGTATTTTTAAAATATATAATATTTACTGCTACCTTGGACTCTGCCAATTAGTTTGGTTGTAAATCCAACACTTATAAGGGCTCAAGTTTTTCAGGCCATAGCTCTCTATAATCCATGCAGAGACCCCTGAAGTGAGTTCAAACGTTTTGCATTTTCTCAAGCAAACCACAGATACAATTCCTTCATTTCGTGGTTTAAATCATCTAAGCCACAAAGCCTATGACTGTAGGCTTCGCTGCATGAGAAGATGCATCTTGAATTTAAAACAATTCAGATGGAAGATGCAAACAGTTCACTCAGAGGATCTTTATTTTTAAATATATAAAACAATCTGAATTCTTTTTTGTTAGTCAAAATTGATGTTTTAAAAGAAAGATAAGGCAAACCAGGCACCTCTATCTCCAATAACAAGTTGCACTGATCTCATATAAATCCTTTTTTGCCTTCACTTCCCAAATGCTGTAGGACAAACAGAACATGGAGGCATGTTGGAATTTTCAAATAAAATCTGTACAAGTTTCAGATCATAAGCTCTCAGTTTATGCTTGAAGAAACTGATGGCATAAAATGTTCAGCTCCCTCCAAACATCATGAGTGCTGAGGGCTCAACATTACTGCAAAGTTATTAAGGCTAGCAAGCTTAAAAAAAGTGTCTAACCTGTGGTTTGCATTCTCCTCAACTACAGCAAATTCAGGTTAAGGTGAGCCATAATGTAGTTCAACATACGTTTTAAGCTGCCTCTGTAACTAAAAGAAGAAATGCTACCTTTCCTTTTTCTGAGCTTTCAGTGTCACTTCATGTTGTCTTGCAGTAACAACTCAACTACCAATGTAGGGAACCTAGTTTTACTACAGGCTACAAGAAATGTAATTATGAGACTGTTGCTATGGGATGAGTACCCATAGGGGCAGCTGCTTCAGCTCCACTAATGCTTGGTAACTCCTTAAATTAAGGTAATTTAACAGTGGGTCTAAGCCTTGAGAAAAGAATTTTAAAAGAATCAGTCTTAATTATAACAATAGCACCAAGTGTATAGCACTCCACATTTTCATAGTGCTTTACCACCACTATCCAATTAATCAATTCAGTTCATAATGGCATACTGATATTATGAGCAATTTCAATGTCTTTTGCTTAAGGCTGGGTAAAATTGCTATTAAATCTTCACTCAACTCATAGAAACCTTTCTTTAACCAGAAGTATAAATGTGTCTGACCTATCTTAATGCTAATTGCCTCTTAGTGTGCTGCTTACTGGGAAATGCAGGAGGTGCTCTTCCCAGAGGAAGTTGACAAGGTGCTTTAAAGGACAATAACTGAAGAAATAAAGGGTTGCAACAATATGGGGAGATTAAGTGTTACCATTTCCAGGAAGCTATAAAACAAAGACATACTGGTTTGCTTCTGAAGGATTTCTGCTGATTGTTAAATGTACATGAGATTAGCACATGCAGAAATAGATGCATTAGTACAAGCACTGAAATACAAGGAAGCCTAGAATCATAAAATGACAGAATGGTAGAGGTTGGAAGGGACCTCTGGAGATCATTGAGTCCAACCGCTCTGTCAGTGCAGGATCACCCAGGGCAAGCCACACAGGAACAGATCCAGGCAGGTCTTGAAAGTCTCCTGAGAAGGAGACTCTACAACCTCTCTGGGCAGCCTGTTCCAGGCTCTGTCACTCTCACAGTAAAGAAGTTTTTCCTCATGTTGAGCTGGAACTTCCTGTGTTCCAGTTTATGACCATTTCCTCTCATCCCATCACAGAGCGTCACTGAAAAGCGACTGGCCCCTTCTACTTGACACCCACCCTTCAGATATTTATAAACATTAAGATCTTCTCTTAGTCTTCTCTCATCCAGAATAAATAGGCCCAACTCTCTGATGTTCCTATCCCTTAATCATCTTTGTAGCCTCTGTTGGACTCTTTCCTGTAGTTCCCCATCTCTCTTGAACTGGGGAGGCCAGAACTGGACACAATACTCCAGATGTGGTCTCACTAATGCAGACTAGAGGGGGAGGAGAATCTCCCTTGACTTGCTGGACACACTCTTCTTTATGCACCCCAGAAGACCATTGGCCATCTTGGACACAAGAGCACATTGCTGTTCCATAGATAACTTACTGGAAGAAAGAGCAAAGCCTAAAATCTCCAGAGTAGAAGTTTTGAAAAACTGTGGCTCCTGAGGAACAGAAACATTTTTCGAAGCAAAAAAAGAAGGTGCTACTGAAGAAATACAGTGTGCTTGCATGGGGTCAAGGAGCCCAGAGGCAACTGGAAATGGTCTGGCTGTTCCTTGATTTCATCTTTAGAGGCTAATTTTGGATTGGGTATATATACATTGCAGAAAAAAAATGGGATAGGGATCTATACTACCTTACTAAGGAATTAAGTTTGAATTCAAATCAGAAGAAAGCATTCTGCTTTGAGTTACTCTGTTGTGGAGCAAGAAGAGCCCAGTAAGCCCATTGGGCCAGGTGTATACTGGTGAGACTTGGTTTTTATTAGGTGGTGTCCTGAGTTGGGCCTTCTGACAATATCTGAAAAATGTTCCCTTTTTTACAAGTGAATTATATCAGGAAACAGATTGTAAGGGAAATGAGAACAAACCCTTTATTTGCAGCAGTGTCAACATGTTACACCAAAAAATAAATTATATCCTATATGAGTTTTTGTTATTCTCTATTATTTCATCCTATCCCTTCATTAGTGTAATAATCTGCTCCTCCATTCATCTCCCATGTTTATACTTGCATGTAGGAAGGGGAATGCGCAAAGAGAAAATGTGGTGAGGTTTTATTGATTTATTTTTCTTGGCTTTATTTGTTATTGGTATCAATTAACAGAAGAGCGACTTAAAATACTTTTTGTTACATTGGCTACAAGCATTCTGCATCTGTGGTTTTTTGCACCGATGTTCCCTTTCCCAGTATGGCATTATGGGGAAACATCCTTTATTCTGGTATGTGCAATGTAGTTAAATCAGCTTTCCAGTCTGAACAGACTTTGCTGGTAAGGATTTGGACCAGAGACAGATCCATCAGCAAAAACATGGTGTAAAATACCTCATTGTATTGAGGCAGAGGAAAAGGGGAAATACTGTTCAATTTAGAGGCATTTATTTATTTACTTACTTTGTCTATGGTAACATTTTTAAAAATATCTTTACCTCCTGTTTAACGGAGGTATGATTAATGAAAGGATTGAGGGCACCCTCAATAAGTTTGCAGATGACACCAAGTTGGGCAGGAGAATAGATATGCTTGATGGTAGGAAGGCTCTTGAGAGGCATCTGGACAGGCTGGATTGATGGGCCAAGGCCAGTGGTATGAGGTTCAACAAGGCCAAGTACCAGGTCCTGCACTTGGGTCACAACAAAAGCAAGCAATGCTACAGTCTTGGGGATGAGTGTCTGGAAAGCTGCCTGGCAGAAAAGGACCTGGAAGTGTTGGTGGACAGCCATGTGAACATGAGCCATCATTGTGCCCAGGTGGCCAAGAAGTCCAATGGCATCCCGGCCTGTATCAGAAATAGTGTGGCCTTCAGGTCTAGGGAAGTGATTATACCCCTGTACTCTGCACTAGCAAGGCTGCACCTTGAATATTGTGTTCAGTTTTGGGCCCCTCACTACAAGCAGGTGGTGACATTGAGGTCCTGGAGTGTGTCCAGAAGAAGTGTAATGAAACTGTTGAAGGGTCTAGAGCATGAATCTTATGAAAAGTGGATGAGGGACCTGGGGTTGTTTAGCTTGGAGAAAAGGAGACTGAGAGGAAACCTTACTTCCTACAACTACATTAAAGGAGGTTGTAGTGAGGTGGGGGTCAGTTTGTTCTCACAGGTTGCAAGCAATAGAACAAGAGGAAATGGCCTCAAGTTGTGCCAGGGGAGGTTTAGATTGGATAGTAGGAAAAACTTCTTCACTGAAAGGGTTGTCAAACATTAGAACAGGCTGCCTAGGGAAGTGGTAGAGTTGCCATCCCTGGAGATATTTAAAAGACATGTGGATGTGGTGCCTAGTGATATTGTTTAGTGGTGGACTAGGCAGTGCTACATTAACAATTGAGTCCCAATTGTCTTAAAGGTCTTTTCCAACCAAAATGATTCTGATTTTGTTGTATGGAAGACATGGAAAAGGGCAGCTGTGAAAAAAAATGAACTTTCAAGCAATTTGCATAGTATCTGTTATGTAAAAATTTAGCTGGAAAACTCAAGGAAGGGGTTTTCAGAACTGAGTCCAGATAAGATGTCTCACTTTCTTCACTTAAACTAGTTTTGCTCTAGAACAACTGCACTGATTGTCCACCAGCTTTGTTAAGAGTTACTCTTGATATAATAGTTCTGGACACAAAAGGCAACCCAAGCTCTCAGTAAATTAAGGATCAAAGCTTGGCTGGAGGTGGAATAAATCCATGTGTTTAAGTCAAAAGCTTCACAATTACAGGATGGATGACACCCAAAGAAATGAGACTATAACTCCGCTTTGTCAGTTCCAAGAACAAAGGCAATTATCTCCTGGATAAAAGGAGATATAAGGATTCTTGGCAACTGGTCCCTTCCCATCATTACAGGTCAGTCATTGGAAGGTGGGTGCTCTGTACCTCCAGAGCTCGTATTTTACAGCACCTGATTCAGCTAGGGATCAGTTTGAAAAACAGCAGTTTCCTCAGCTGTTCATGAGTAACTTCAAAAGAAAGGGAGGAATCGTGTGTGATGCTGTTAAGTCAGAGGGACAAGAGAAAGCTCCATCAGAAAAAATCACCTTGGAATACCATGAGAAAACTTGTACAAACAGCTGCTTCTGTGAGTTGTCAATATAATCCAGATCAGGCAAGGTCAGAATAGGTGATATATGTCAACATATCAAAATGCCTTAGCTCTTATGAGTTGGTGGAGCTTCTCTTGCAGGTGCCTCACCAACTGTTGGCCTTGGTGTCTCCCGACACTTGCAACAACATACCTGTTGGCACCAAATGTGCTTTAAATAACAAAACCAAACCACAACTTTTGGCATTATTAAGAAAGAAGGTAGCGATACTAAACTGGGATAACATAAGAGAATTATAACCTAAAAATCTAATGCTGTTCCTTTGTTGTATCTTGAAAACAGCTTTTGTCTTCATTACTGAACACCTTATTTTCCAAGATGAAATATTTCATCAGATCCTATTTAGTTGATGTTATTTAGTGAACATGGCTGCTTTGTCTTGTAGAAAAGGTTAACATTCAAGAAAAATTAATTTCTTCTTTCCCATATAAAAACATTTTAATTAAGTTCTTAGTGAAACAGATGGACAGTTCCACCCACAAAATAGAGGTATTTATGCAAATATCACTGAACTAATTGATTCTTAGTTGCATAAAAAGAAGCACATAAGATGCTTTCATGGTGTCAACATTTCTGACTATGATTTACTACATTAATGATTTCTCATAGCAAGCCATTATCCTAAGGGACAACTAAACCTGTAACTCTTAGACCCAGTTTATTTTCCTGATCAATGCAGTTGCATGAAAACAAAATACATTAAGTTAGCCTAACAGTAAATAACACATCCATAGGAAAGTGTAGATCATTTGCTTGGACTTTGTTCCATAAAGAAGTCACATTAAAAAAGGTCCCGTTTCTCAAGATCCTCTATATGGTGTCATTTTAGGAATAATGTGCATTTAAAAATTACCAACTCATAATTAATTACCATTCAGTTAATTTATAGCTCCTGAAGAAAGAGCCAAATATGAACAACTCATTAATTTCAGTTAATCAACAGTAAAACATTCAGAAGGATCATAGGCATTAAGCCATTCCTTATTAGAGAGATCTTTACTAGACTACTATGTACAAAACCCTCTCAAATTTTAGGACAGTTCACACTTTCCACAACTGCTAAGGCTAGAACAACTAGCAACTGTAAAAGGGAAAATTCATGCTTTGTAAAATGCTAATGGGACCCATATCAGTCTTCCTTTAATATGTTTAATTCCTATGTAGGTATTTTATATATAAAAGCTACAAAATATAAAATGACATGGGGCTAATCCAGAAGTCTATAGCTTGAGATGAACTCTGTTACCTTAACTGTTCCCTTGGAGTTTAGAAAATCATGTCTGGGAGATATTTCTGATGGTTTCACCTAGAGTTTAGGAAGTAGAAAGGGAAGACACCATCTGTGTCTGAATGGTACCTTATATGCAATCAATTAATCTGAGAAGAACATAAACATCAGATACCATTGACTTGAATAAAAACCATATGCATCAGAATGGAAGAGAGTTTACAGGAGAAACTGATGCTTTTGCAGGGCTGTGTTAGTGTTGAAGATACATGCCAAAGAACACACCTGAGAAGTAGGTGAAAAAATCATGGGCATACATTTACGGACATGTACGAGGCAAAATAGGAAGTATCAAACTGATCTTTGAGATCATGGGAGGTTGGTGGGTTATCAACAAGTGAAAGAGCATAGCAGGAAACCTAAAGGTTGTGATTTGCTCAGGTTACCTTTTAGTCCAGGAGGATGATAAAAAGTATCCGACTAGGTGATCAAAAGGTGTTTTTTCTCTCTTTTTCTTTTTTTTTTTTTTCCAAAGATAAAACTAGATGCCACAAAACTGAGTTCAACCCAATGCTACTTAGTTCACTTAACTTGTTTGTAATGTCAGTCATTAATTTGTGGTTGTTATTTTTACTATTTTCATTTGTCACATTCATATGTGAAACATAGGTTTTTTTTGCTCCCTTGCCTTGAGAAAACCAAGCAGGTTTTCTCATACCTCTTAGAGATGTCGCACTCCCTTTTTACTATTGCCTCTATGTAGGAAAATTATGAACATGGCTTCTCTTACCTCCTGGGAAAGGTTAACATTAACTAAATCTGATTCCTTTAATTCCAGCAGAATCATTGTAACTTCCATTGCTACTGAAACAGATGGACAATTGCTCTCAATAAATACAATATTAGTGTAAATATCACCGATCTAATTCATGTTCATCCGAATCAAAAGAGGGAAAACAAGACACTTGTATGTTGCTAACATCTGTGAGCATAATTTACAGCATTACTGGCTCCTTACACTAAGCCGTTATCATGGGCACAAAGACTTTGGAATCTAATTTATTTCTGTGATCAGTGGAGCTGAATGTAAAGATAGCACGCAGGGCTTGTTGTATAGTAAATTATACATCTGTGCAATAAAATGTCGACATCCTCAAATATATTTTTTATTCTACTGAGGAGAAGATAACCTCAGGGATTTAATTTTTCATCTGCTTTTAGTTATCTAAGAGAGAACATTTTTCTGTAAAGAATTTTTTTAGATATTTCATCCTCTAGAGAAAAGTACAAGATTCTATCTATTATCCATCCATAAAACCTGACATATCTATGAAATTTCCCAGAAGATTTACCTCATTACCACTGAGAGTAGGATTTATTATTTTCAGTGAAAATATGCAGTAGTTTCTCTGAGGCCACAATTATGAGGACAAATTTCCTGCTTGAGGCTGAATGACAAGTATGTAACATCATACTTCTAAAGAGAAAAAAAAACATAAAAACTGTATGTTCTCCTTGACTGCCCTGATTTTACATGTGGGTAAATCCAGTACCTGTTTGGAGTGAGATCAGTATCCCTCAAATCTGTGTAAAAAAATTAAAGAATTATTTTGCTTTAAATCTGTAAAAACTTTAATGCAACATGTCCCAATACAGGAAAACGTCCAACCCCCCTAAAACAGAAGTCAACAAGGTGTGTTTTTTGTTTTTGTTTTTTTTTTCATAATTTTACTATCACCAGCTGCACTGGTGGCCAATACCACTGCTTGCTTTTTTTGTGGGGAAGGATGAGATGTATGAGTCTGGCACAGGGATTGAGTAATCATATTCACACAGCTTCTATCTAGCTCAAAGCAAGAAAAACAGCATCACATCTGTTCTTGCAAAATACTGTTTAGGCACACTAGCAGGTGCCACTACTCAGCATGGGGAATACAAGGCATGTTAAAATGATAGGTGGCAGATTGTGCAGCTGGGAACTATGATAGTGGCACCTTGAAAAATGGAAGCTGCTAGGAATTACCCTAATAATTAATTAATAAATAAGAATATTTCACATGAGATTTGCTCTAGTATTTGTTCCTAAAATTCTGTAAGAACAGTACTTTAAGGATGAGGTCATGTTGATGTTTTTAACTCATTAGGTTAAGGGCTTGAAAAGATGCATGTGTCAAATTTTAACAGTCTGGAAAAAATCCATCCAGAAAATGTGCAGAGCTTTTTCCCCATACCCACTGCCAGAAATCTAGATTCTGTCAGAATCTTTGGGTACTGTACAGCAGTTCAAGCTATAAAACAGTTTACATATTTCAAATGCATACTCACTATTACATTTCCTTTTCCAGTCCAAACATCAAAATTCTTTCCCCTCATTTTTCATAATGTGTTCATTTTTTACAAAAATCAATGACAGAAACAAAGAACTGCTGGTGGATGCAGTGCTGACTCAAGTAATCTTTGATAGTGCTCGAACAGGTAACACATCTTGCTACACTGCACAGTCACATTCAACAGATAATGTGCAATTCTAATTCAAAAAGTGTTTGAACATGTTTCTATCTTGATGTGTGATCTTTCAACTTATGATTCTTTGCAGTGTTAATTCTTATATTATAGTCAATTGACTCAAAAAAAAAAAAACAAAAAAAAAAAACAAAAAAAAAACAAACGGTATTTCTCTGGCTGTGTTAAGAGAACTTTTTTACTCAGGACTTTTTTTTTTCCACACAGCTCTATCACTGAAAAATATAGTGGATGAGGAGTATAATATAGTTTCTTCTTCATGAGTGAGGCTGGCAATCAGAATTTGTCAAACTCAAAATATAAAATGAGGACCTGAAGCAGAAGAACATTCCTGTGACAATGGAATATTCAGGAAAATGGAAGAAAGATGTCTGTCCGGGGAAGACCATGTAAGAAATGGAAGTTGTCTTCTTCTTGCATTCTTCAATGCATTTCCTCCAGTTCCCAGAAAAGAAGAACAAAGATATATTAAAATAATGAAGATTTCAAGATGTCAGAGCATTAGGAGGCATTTAGAGAAAGAAAGATCTTCTCAGATAACACAGTCTGCAGGAGAAATAGAGAAAAAACCTCCCACAATGAAGGCTGGCAGGATTGAGCTTTGAGAATGAAATCACCTTAAATCAAAGAGCTTCAAAGAAAGAAATAATGAAAGAGGTGATGAAGTTAATGTAATCTTCATACATTGTTGTAAGGCATAAGGAAGAAGAAAACTCAAGTGAACAAGGATACAGTAGTGAACAAAGGTAGATGGCCTCAAGAATCTAATGGGTGGATAAACTCAAAGAAGAAATACTAATATTGATATAAACAATCATTTCAAAGTGTCAGGGTTAGTGAAACAGCAGTGCCTAAGCTGCCAAAGGTGAAGACAGTGCAGGAAATCCCAGGCATACAGATTTACTGGTGGTGTATAAATATATGTCTGTGATAACACAGAGAGTGGTAAAGAAACTCTAGCTGAACTGCAGCTATTGAAGGCTGTGAGGTGTCACAGAAAACCACAAATATAAACAAAAAGGTGGAAATATTAATTAATATAGAGGTTGTGTCAGAACAACTCACCCATAGCCTTTGATAGGAATTTGATGCGCTCCATCTTTCTCTTTTCCAGCAGTTTTGAGCAGGAAAGATCTTGCAGCTGAGCAAGCTTTATGGAGAGACAACCTCCTGTTGTCTTTCTGATCAGTTCCATAGTTCCTTGCCTGTCAAAGTGCATGCACCTTGTTTGTGACCATGTGACTGAGGAGGCTGATGCCCCTGCAGTCACTAAGTGTCTCACCATGCTGGCATGTTTACTGTTTATGTTCACAAGACCACCAAGTCACCCCTGGATTTATACATTCCTTACCCTCTCCATGGGTGGCATTTATAATTTAAACAGAACTGAGGGAGACAGTTCCAGCCCTATGACACAGAATGGGTTACAGATTTAAATACTTCCATGCAGAAATATACTATGCAAGACTCTCCCTAACAAAAAGATTGTGCATTCAACATTTTTCTATGAATAAAGAAGGAATATTGCCATATATAGCTGATTTGAAATCATTCTGGAGAATGATTTTTAAAGATCTACAGTGCTATGGAGCTGCAGGCTTTTCTGCCATGTTACTGGAGAGAGAAATCCCCATGTCACTAGAGGAAGTTTCTATTTCTCAGTTGTAGATTGGTGAAGAAAACAACCTAAATAGAGGAGACTAATGAACTTGAGTGTTTCAGAAGCTAAGGTTGGGAGAAGATCTGATTGCTTGAGTATAAATGCATTAGGAGATAAGCACCTTGGAAGGAGATGAGCTATTTAAGCTAAAGGCCAGTGATGGTACTGTGACAAATATTCATGTCAATACTTGGTGAGAAAGAATAAGA
The DNA here is from genome assembly GCA_024605025.1 of Megaceryle maxima. NCBI lineage: Eukaryota > Metazoa > Chordata > Aves > Coraciiformes > Cerylidae > Megaceryle > Megaceryle maxima. Next base: position 143,024 of record JANHGN010027356.1, read on the forward strand.
AATGTGTAATTCCAACTTTTGGCTTTTTACAACACAGTTAAAGACAAGCAATAAACAAAGACAGTTGATGAAGAATGGAGAAAAAATGAGTAGAAACACAGCAATAAAAAGACCTGGAAAATGCAGACTTGGAAAATGAAGTATTTCAACTACAGATAGAAAAACTGGTCCAGCACATTGCAGAAGAGAAAATGCAACAAAGTCATCGGTAAAAGGAATGCAAAATTCCGAAAATGTAGGAGACATTAATTTCATTATGGCAAAATTGTTCTGTAGAACATAAGGAAATATTTGATTTTTTCATCTTAGGATAGGAAAAAGAGAAAGACAGCACATTTCAAGTACAATGGAAAAAAAAGTAGAAAATTAAAATAACAGTAACACCAGTGTTTCCCAGCTCATTTCAAATGGAATTGCTAGATGATTCCCCCCCCCCCCCCATTTGTTATGACATCTCTGCTGAAGGCAAATAAGTAAAAAAAGACAGTATATTTTTCCAGGCTTCAGCCCTTTCTTTGTGCTAACTACAGGCACATTTCAAGCTTTTCATTCCATTCTATTTGTTTTTTCAGCATATATTGTCATCACAATTAATTTCCATGAATTTGATCATTTCCATTTTCTGCTTCACATAATGAATCACATCTTTGTTTCAAGACCTCCCTATCTCCTGATCCCCTTTGGGATCAAAGGCATGAAATTTGATACATTAGCCATTCTATCCCATTACATTAATTAGGAATGAAGATCATGTTTTGAGAACTTGCTTGAACTTTATGAAGCATTTATTGAAATCACTGACTTTTAAATATATAAAATTGCAGAGCTTCTCTAACAAATAAACAAAAAACACATAGGAGAAACACAGAAAGCTAGAAATCAAACTATAATGACTGGAGAAGACGTAATTACTCTAAAATTATTGTCTCAAATTGTCTCTGTCTCATGGACAAAAATGCCAAAAGTAAATACCAAAATGCTCTCCTTTTCAACTTGAAAGAACAGATACAAATTCCTGCAGTTAGAAGGTTTGATTAGGAGTAGTGCCAAATCCAGAGCAAAGGTTGACAAACACTACATTGTACAGCTGTTTTCAGTTATCAGTCCTTTCGGTTTCAAAATATTACACCACCTCCTTGCACTTCCACTAAGAGGAGAAGTTTGCAAGAGGTCTGTGACACCCATCTGATCAACAAATTAACATCCTCTGCCCCTCCTCTGTTCCTGCTTGTGCCAGTACAGAGGTCCCAAGGGGTCTGCAGAGATGTAATTTTATGGTGCTGGAGTGGAGCTGGATGTCCTGACAAACTGAGGCAAACTGAGGTTTATCCCCATGGCAGCATGCACTGCTGTGCAGGAGTTTATCAGAGAACAGGATGGAGAAGAGAGGAGAGGTGCAGGGTGGGGAGAAGGCAACCCACCATCCTTTCCTCCTCTCCTCTTGGACAGCCAATCCATGTGTTGGATCCAGCAGTTTCAGAGCAATGTCAGAACAAGGAAACTTGTGTGGAATTCCCATTGCCTACCTGCTCCAGCAACACAGTCAAGACCCTGGCATCTGGATGTCATGGCAATCCTATGATCCAGTGAAATCCTTCTAGCAGGTGCTCTAGTCCACGGCTCTAGTCACACCTATCTAAGCATGTGTTTGAATTCAGTTGAAATTAATGAGATTTGGTGAGCAGAAATAGCTTATGGATGAGCTTTCATTCAAAAACAGGAATACAGGCTTTGCTGAGTCTAGGTTTCAGAACATTATTTCTTTGGGATTGTGGGATAACAAATCCAGCTATGAATGATCAGATTAAAACCTTCAGTGTTCCTTGCTGTGAAAGTATTTCTGTCTTCTTGGCATTATTTCTAAAGAGAGAGAATAACATCTCCCTTTAGCCAAGGGACAGCTGAAAGCCTGTGAAGATTACTCATCCTCCCTACCAACTCAGTGCAGAGAAAATTTGTCCAAAGGTCCTCTCTGAGCTCTTTTGTTCTACACCTTCTGGAGAGGTACATTCTCCAGAATAGATACCTCAGAGAGGCAAAACTAGGAGCCAAAGCAGACACAATGAAGTTTAGAATAAAATATACTGAGTGCAAACACAGGCCAATCCACTCAGCCAGCTTAGACAAGTTTTGGCAGAGCAGCTGAACTCTTGAAGTGCTCGGCAGCGTGGAATACCAGAAAATATGTTCCCTACCTATGACTTCATATAATTTTCTTGACAGTTTTGCCTGTACTGTCCTTTTGTTTTCATTCTTTCCTTTGGTATTTTTGCCTTCCTAGATAACAATGATAGGCATATTTATGCAAATCCCTTAGTAGAAAAATGTATTCCTGCATGTGCTCTAATGTGTTTCCTGTCATGTTGTTCATTATTCCTTCAGACTTTAATAATGTTCTCAGCTTGATATGGTTAAGAATAATGAAGCATTTAATCCTATTCAAGAAGATAATTAAAAGACTCAGTTTCATTTCTCTTAGGTGGGTTGATAGCTTAATTATAGATGTAACATTCAGATAAAAAAACTTTCTATGTTGAGTGGCCCTATAGAACTATACTGTGTCTCTGCCATTTTCTCCATGACATTGTATATTACAGTTCCATGAAAAAAGAACAATACAATGATGTTTGAAAGGAAATGCTTCTGCTAATGAGCTGCAAAGTGATGATGAGTAATTACTATGTGAAACTTAGAGTGAATGTTACTTGGAGCTGGAAGAGTTTTGCATTGTATGTCTGAAAGTAAAACGGAGCCTGGCTATTGTCTCCACTTGCCATCTCCAACTCAGATCATAAGATCATAAGGCACATGACTGATAGATACATGGCTACGTGCCCATCCCAGGCTTAATCCTTCAAAGTGGAGAAGCCTGTGGAGTCAGAGACAACTAGTACTTCATGGGATTTTGTCTTTGTTACACTGTATGCTAAGAGTGATTTAGAGCTACACTGTGATGCCTTCCCAACAGTCTTCCAGACTCATATTTGACATGTATTGTCTTCTTGTTACAGCTTGCTTTGTTAAAGACCATAAATTGGAAAATAAATAATGAAGACATAAAGGAAGTCTCTGAGTCAGACCATCAGAAGCATAGTGGAAACAGAAAAAACTGTGAGCCCTCCACTCCATAAACTCCCTGGTCCATTCAGAGTCTGCAACAAAAGTAGAATGGCCCCTGCAGATTCACAGTGAAAGCAGAGGCAAAAGTATGTGGGGTACTCCAGCCAGGAGATGAAAACTGTTGAACAAGATGAAAACCCTGGGTGAGAATCAGCCCCTGCCAGGTGCCCAGCAGGGATCTATGGGAGTGACTGTTCTGAGAAGCTCTTCTGGTCTCTTGTACTAGGATCTGCCTTGACTTCTACCTGGAGTTCTAATGCAGAGTAGATCCTTTCAAATTCTTTATTTGAGTGGAGAAAGGTAAGAGAAGAGGTGGGTGCCCTACTGTGTTCAACAGTCTGCTATAACATATGAAGCTATGTCTTGAGAGGATCATAAAGGGAGCACTACGTAAGGACCCCTGTAAACACAGGGGACTGGAAACAAGAGTGCAAAAGCTCTTCATCCTTGTACTTTCTCCTAGGCGTGTACCTTTGAACAGCACAGCCATTGTCTCTGCCATACATGATACCTCTTTTATTGAAGGAATTCAAGGCACGGTTTCATTTGTCTGAAGTGACATTTCCACCAAGCTGTATCAAAACGTGATGGGATATGGAGACCTGTATATCTTGGGAGTCAATACCATGATGTGGCCTGGGGTTTGAAGGCTTCTGACTGCACTTGCAGGTTTTCATCTTTAGAAGAATAAACATTCCCAGACTTTTTTGTAGTGGAAAATTCAACTTCTTTGAAGTTTGGAGACAATGCCAGACCTGCAGTTTATGGGTAACAGGGAATCATCTGATGATTGTAACTCCTCTAGCCAGGATGTCTCATATCTATTCCCTTGAGTTATAGACTGTGGAGGAGTTTTTCCTGCTGCTGAGCGTGTCAAGTGCAGCTTCTGACCATACTGACTATTCACTCATTATTAAGTCTGGCACCACAGACTAGTAGTTGCTGTCTTATTTTAGACTATGGTCTTCATTTCAGATATGAATTCCTCTTATCTTTCTCTTTTCTCCTCTCATATCGTTTCTCTCTTTACTTCTTTTTCAGTGATATTAGATTGCAGCTTTGAAAGCTTGTAACCAAAAGGCTAAGAAAAGATTTAAACACATAACTACAGTAATACAGTAGCACTAATAGGTTGGCTCCTTTCCTGGAAAGCAGGTTTATCATCTGTAGGGGACCGTGATAATTTTCAGACAGTCAGGAAATCTTAGAGGAAAGAGAGCTGAAAAGTCATACAAAGAGGAAGCAAATATTTTACTAATGGAGGTGGGAGGACGGTTTTCATCCCCTTAAGATGAGGTAAGACTCAGTAATAAATTTCTGATGAGGGAAAGGAATTTAGTGTACAGGAACCCAGGCCTCAGGGAAAGAGTGGACTTGAAGGAGAGGTATTAAAATAATAACATTTGGTGTTTTTGAAATGGTGTGTACTTTCCTGTGCTTGCTTTATTTGGTAAATAACAATGATGTTTTCAGACCACCAGTGACAGATTTGGAGACAAAGAGTTCATGTCTTTGGGATGCAAGACAGTGATCTAAGTTATCTGAAGACAGAGATTTCAAATAGATACACCATTTAATAAACCTAAACTACTGGAAAAACAATTATTTTTATTCTAGATGAACTGGTTTTCATTGTGCTTGTCAAATGTGGGTGCAATCAGAAGCCATTATTTGACCAAAGAATATATTAAGTAAACATACTTCCTTACTTGCAAAATCCACAGCTCAATTTCACTGGCATTTCCATAGCAACATACTTCTAATGTAGTTACCAGGATTACACTTTAAATATGAGTGTCCAGTATGACACAGATTACATATTTGTCTCCATCTCTGCTGGCAATCAGGTGTGAAAGAACTCTGCTAAAATTTGAGAACTGGCACTGTCTAAGCTTGAATGATCATCATCTAAATGACAAACTGAAGGCAAAACATCCTGCAAGACACATAAGGATCTGTGCTGGGATCATCAAGGCTCCTAAGGTTTAGACTGTGATGCTTAATTAATGGAGCAACATTTCCAAATTATATCTTGGGAATCTATGTCATTAAGAATTGTGAAGGTGTGTGCAGGAACTGAAGGTACAGGGGCTCCTTGAAGAAAGCTTAAAAGTGCTAATTACAACTTCTATTAGAACAGCTATTTGGAACCCTTTTTAAGAGATGTGAAATGTAACACCATTTCCTGTATAGGCTGGACTAAGAATGAGCAAAATGTAGTTTCATGACCACATTCTTTGATATTTCAGATTTTTAAAAGGGCCAGCCACTTCAAGGAACACTCATTAGGATCTGAAAAGCTTCCTGTGCTTGTATACACCAGGCCCTTGTCGTTGTAAAGACATGTCTGTTTTGCTCTGATTGTGATCCACTTCTTGAAAAGCCTCCTCAGGAAAAGCAGGACAAATTTCACTGGCTTAGTGTAATGATGGGCTTTGCATAGTCAACAAAATAAACCTTATGTGTGATTTCTCCTTAAAGTGTGATTTCTCCTTTCAGCCAAGAAGTGCCTTTGAACCTTTTTGATTTCGTGGATACAAGATCTCTGGTAGGAGGCTGAGATATATGATGATCCAGTGCAATCAAATCTATTAAACCTGTCAGTTTGGAGGATTCTTCTATGCTCTAAGAACCACCTGAAAGCAGCATAGAGCATGCTTTGCTGCACTGCATGCCCACTTTCTGATTATATGGTAGCCTTGCAGAAAAGAAGCAAACGATCTAGGCAATGTTGCTGAGTGGTGTTAATAGCACTATATGTCCGGATCAGCACACTCTGAGGGCACGGGCAGCTCCAGCTGACACTGGTGCTTGCAGCCTAACAACAGGCAAATCTTAATGTGCAGGGGTTTTCTCTGTTGCCCATGACACCTCTCTGTGCCTGTCTGCACTGGCACCTTCTCCCTCCTTCCCCTCATCTCCCGAGGAAGAACAAAGATGAGGGAAGGCCTCCCCAACATCTGGGGGATGTTGTTCACTTTTGCACGTGGAATTTTGGTCAGAGAGAGATGCTGTGCCTGATTGCCTTCATTTACCCAATGCCACATGAAAGTCTTTGTGATCAAAGGAGAAGACTAAAATGGTGCCTGCCTACAACTGATACACCAGAGGACTTCAAAGACTTTCACTGAGTAGGAGATAAAATTCAAGTTCTTCCTGAAACCCAGAAACTGGCTAATCCACGTGGGAAGATTCCCCACAGGAGTCCTCTGAAGGTTAGTAATGTATTTTGAGGTATGTTACTTAACAACCACATGGCTATCTCAATTTCAGCTTATCTTGCATAAGATGCAGTGGTTGTTTGAAATACACAGTGAATGTTTTTAAATGTATTTTAATTGAAAGACTGTTGTTTCTTAAGATATGTGACTTACAAGATAGGAAATTTATCTGTCTTCCAAAAGGATTAATGGGAGAAGTCAGTCAGGCAGTAAGAGATATTCGAATTGGATTAGAAAGAAATATTTAAGAGAAGGAGGTAGAAGGGAGAAGCAGTGATTTACTCTCTTGCAGGATGATGTGATGCCCCAATGCCCAGACACTGCAGACACAGGGCAGGATAGAGATAAGGTGAAGGTAAACAGAAAGCTGGGATGTCAGTGTAGACTGGAATAGGCAAGGTACCCAGAGATGAAGGAACAGCCATCCTGGATTGACAGAGAGGTACCCAAAAACAACAAACCACCAAGAACTCTCCAGGTCATGCCCCCCTTGGGTAGAAAGAGAAACTAAGGTGCCGGCTTCCAAAATAAACAGTCAAGCTAAAGCAGCTGAGGAAGACTTCATATGACAACTGTTGTTAAGAACTGTGGGTATTTTGTCTTAAACATTTACACCTAAGTTCATGCACAGCAAATACTTGCTTCAGAGAAAACCAAAAGCTGTCTTTTCCAATATGTTTCCTGCCTTTGGTAATCTGGCTAGATAACTTCCTGTAAGAAGCTTCAAGAAGTAACCCCAGCTTCAGGTCAGACCTGCCTGTGGCCAAGGCTGAGCCAGTCAACACCTCTTTGATAACATATATGAGGGGAAAACCTGTTGGTCAAGTTCCTTTGCTTTGGGAGCTCTTTGGTTTGAAAGAGGAGTAGAACATGAGAGAGACAACCATGTGGACACTGACATCAGTGAGGAAGGAGTAGGAGCTGCGTGTCTCAATAACCATTCCCCTTTGGCCTGTGGTGAGATGGGAGGCTGATTCCTTGCAGCCTTTAGAGATCAACGGTGGAGCAGAATCCCATCTGCAGCCCATGAAGGACTCCACACTGGAGCAGGGGACTGCTTCTGAAGAAGACCATGACTCTGAGGGAGGAGATTGACACTAGAAGGAGAAGTTTGTGGAGGATTATCTCCCATGGGAGAGATGCCACATTGCATCAGGACAGGACTGTGAGTTTTCCCCCTAAGGAGAAGGGAGAGGCCAAAACAACATGGAAAGGACTGGGATTGACCACAACCCCCATTCCCTGTCCCTCTGCACCACTGTGGGGGAGGAGGTATCACAGCTGGGCCTGGGAAGAAGGGAGGGGTGGGGGGAAGATGTATTTAAGATCCAGTTGTATTTTTCACTGTTCTACGTTGATTGAATTAGTGGTGGTTTTATTTAAAATAAATTAATTTTGTTTCCCCTAGCTGAGTCTGTCTTTTGCACATGACCATAATTGGTGAGTAAACCTTCCCTGTCTTTTGTCTCAACCCTCAAGCCTTTTGTTGTATTTTCTCCTCCCCATCCTGGTGATTTGTTGCCAGCTGGGTGGGCTCAAACCACAACAGAAGAGGCAGGTCATGTCCATCCTGTGTACGAACAGAACTATCCCATCGTTCCTTTTGCCTCAGTGAGGCAAGTCCTCCTACAACATTCACTATTCTGACTTGCATATCTCGTGTCATGCGTAATTACAACAGAGTACTCGGCAGAAAAGGGCATGTTCAACACTACTACTCAGTCTCTACTTCACACATCCTGCATGTTGCTTCAAGAAGCTACTGATATGGGCAGAGATTCAGCCACAGAGAATTGCATCAAAACCAAAAATGTGCTTGCTGGAACAACAGAAAACACAAGTGTCTCCTTTGAGTCTCCTGGTGAATTCTGGTTTGTGTGACCAAGTCCTTTACAGTTCTAAATGACACATCTTTGTAGAGAGCTTTGGGGGCTTGAGCAACAACTGAATGACAAATACTTTCCTGCATACTTGGCTACAGTAAATTAATAACTCACGGTGAATAAATGTGTCCTGTAGCACATATTGGTTAGAGACACTGTGGAAAACAGCGAAGAGTGAAGAGAAAGTTTTAAGACCGTAGAGGGTCATTTGAAACTACCTAAAAATCACAAGGAGAGAGAAGGCTTTTCAAGTTGTTAGCTGCTCTTCAAAAGAGTAATTCTTTAGGAACTGTAAGCACTTAAGTCTATAGTTTTTACTTACGTCTGGAGTTTCTTTCAGTCACTAAGTATTCTTTATAAATGGAGAAAGTGTATTCTGTACATAAAATCAGAACAGTAAATATAATTCAAATGTACATTATTTCACTGTGAAAGTATAGATAGTTTTGGGTGTTTTGTTTGCCTTCAGTTTAGGGACCAGTTTTTCATTGTGAGGAGTTCAGAGCCCAGAGGAGATTAAGAGAACACTTCTTTTTAAAGCAAGGGAGTTTATATGCACTCCTGGACCATAATTTACCTTTTTATGGGCAGATACGGTTCAGAACTGTTGATATCTTCTGGTGCCTGAAACAACCATGCCTCTTAGTCCTCACTGTACAATCTTTGCCATAGAAATATGTACTTTGTCCCAGTGTGTCATCATTCCCATGAGAAGGTGACTTTTTAACAAGGGTAGCAGGACAGATAAGATAAATACTGCATACAGCCAGACTATGAAAATATATTGGATTACTGCCCATCCTTCCTCTATCCTTCCTGTCTTTATGGTTTTAATGTTGGCAAGCTCCTCTTTGGGGCAAACACTGGCTTTTGCCATCTGCTTCTGTGCACGCAGAATATCTCTGATCCTCACTATTTATGATAGCAGAGCTAATATATTACAAATTACCTCCTCCAGTTCCCTTTTTCTTTTCAGATTTCAAACCTCCTTTTCTAAAACTGCAAAAAACACTGGCCTTGCTTTGACTCAAACACTATTTAAATCCTTCTTTTCTTTACCTGACTCCATATCCTCTAAATTTCAGGTAACCATAATCCCACATAATCCTCCAACTCATCCTACAAAACACAAAACCATTCCCATCCAAGATCCCACACTCATTTCCAGATATTGGACAGAAATGCCCTGGGTTTGCTTCATTTCTCCACCTGCTTGATTCACTGCTCCCAAAAGCCTATGTACATCCACAGCCATCATAAACCCCCTTTTCTCTTTCTTTTTAAATCCACAGTACTAGGTGGTAGGCAGATCATCTTTTCTGCAACAAATTTTGGTAAATTAATATTGTTTCCTCACTGTATCAGGTTCCCCAGCAATCAGAATTAGAGACATGAAGGAAAGACAAGAAAAAATGAAGAAAGAAGCAGTTAAATCACTGTAGAACATTAATGGAAACATCTAAAGAAAATATAAGTTATATTTTACTGATTTTTCTTAAATTTTGAAAAATAGATTTTCATTATCATGAAAATGAAAAAAAATAATCGCAGAGATAAATACAACACAACAGCATACCAGGCTGATCTCCTCATCACTATCTATAGACTTTAGAAACCTCCCAAAAGACTGTTTCTTACTACATTCATTATGAGGTCATTTTCTTCCTTAATTTTTGCAAATACATATATAATTACAAATGTTCTTTGAAGAACTGTTGCAATTGAATACATCGCTTCTAATTACTAACACTTGTCAAAATAAATGAGCATTAGAAATGCAGCAGCTTTGGTTTTTTATTGTGTTTAATTGGGTAGTCATTAATTTGAGAAAATAAGTGAATGGCAACAATTTGGAAAAACACTGAGGCCTTAATGTGTCTAATTTACTGAAGCAATTCCTGTCCTCAGAGGGCTAACATAAAATCTGTGCATCATTTCAGATGCATATAGGACTTCTTTTCAGATACTCCTTTCTTAGGTACCTCACTGGGGTCAGAGGTGATTTTCATCTTGCTGGTGTGATTTGAGACTTGGTAATTTTTCAGCTGAATGCTCTAGTTTTCATAAATGACAGATTTTTAGAATACCGTCCCATTGCATGACTCCTTAATTTACGAGTGCCAAAAATCATTACAATAATTACTATCAAGGAAGGCAAGAAAATCTTTTTAGCAGGATCTTGTTCAGATTGATGTTAAAAATTGCAATTTCTATTCTACAATTAATGGCCACTGTCCAGAGCATAACAGAACAAGGACCACACTGCAAAACCAAGATTACAAATAGAAGTAGCTGCAGACAAATGAGAAGAAATAATTTGAAAATACTTCTGGATTTGTTCCCTTAGTAAGCTGTAGGACAGATATTTTAGAACTCCAGGAAAGCTCCAGCAGCTATAATTTATATGCAGCATGAATGCCAATTAAGATGGCAATAACACAGTAGTTGTTTTCTAATTGTAATTGACAATATTAATCTTATTAGATTGCAATTAGTATATAAACAGTATGAGTTTAAAGTGTGTAAACAGAAACTGGATTGTTTATTTGAGTCAAGTAAGAACTGTTTTGAAGCTTATCACATTAAACTAAAAGTCTGATTGATAAACTCTCCCTCTATTTCAGCTGCAATCTACAATATTGTATATACATCAGATAAATATGTTACTCTGTGTTAACTGTGGGGAAGAAACACAAACATCTGTCAGTCTAGATTTCTATCAAATCTGAGTTCCAGCACACCAAAATCCCGATTCTCAAAAATTTCAGCTTCTTCAAAGGTTTTTAGGAGTCTAACTCCCCTGTTAAGTTGAACCGTAGTGGCCACATACATTTTGTTGGTATTGGATCTTTATATTCATTTCAGCAAAACTTAGTTCCTTATCTTCCCAGTTCACCATGTCAGCTTTAACTCTTAATTGTAGTGAGCAATTGAGCATAAAAAATGAGGTGGGAACATGCTATCAAATCTTGAAGTAACTGATTCACTAAACATGTCCTGCAAAATGAGTTTTGAATAAAAGATTTTGTCTCACCCAGACAGAGGCTCACAGATGCCACATGAAGGAATGTGAGCTCCCTGTTTCTTTCAAGGTCAGTATCTTAAACCTGATTATTGCACAGAGATGACACCGTTACGGGAAAGCTTTGGGTGTCAAAGGAAAGTGTGCAAGATTGGAGGCCTGGTACAAGACCAGGAAAGATGCCTTGCAGAATCTTTATAGGTTCTAAGTTCTTCAAATTCATACTATACCAGTTCAGAATGAGTTCCTGGATGCATTGCCATATGAATGAGGAATAACATAAATCAAAAATAACAAAAGATAAGTGAAAACTCAACATTTGTGGTCATTAAAGCATCAAAGGACTTTTCTGTGAGTCTATCCCAGTCAAACATAGTGTGACAGTCTGTTCCCATCCAGTGACTAAAGCACACAGACAATACAGAGCTGTGTTTGGTACAGGTGAGTCTTTAGCTCAAAGTTAATAGCTTTCTTGCTTGTGTACGTCTGAGTTAAAACTTCCTGTTGCTATCCTTTGGAGAACTATTTATTAAATCATTGCAAGACAAGAAGGGATTGCTCAAATACCAGCTCTGGACATCCTGTTGCAGCCCCACAGAAACCCCCATCCCAATCCTCAAACGTGGTCCATGAGAGAGTTAAGGGCTGCTTTCTACTCAGAAGATGAAAATGTTTTGGGCTATGTTGTCTGTGAGATGCTTTGATTCCATGGTTTACTGGCTTCTATATCAGAAGCATTTTTCATAGAATCATAGAACCCATCAAATCCGTATGTCTCCAACTTGGCGAGTAGGATGCTGTGGGGGACCGTGTCAAAGGCCTTGCAGAAGTTCAGACAGATCACATCCATAGGTTGTCCCTTGTCCACTGATGCAGTAGCTGTCGTAGAAAGCCACTAGGTTTGTCAGGCAGGATTTCCCCTTAGTGAAGCCATGCTGGCTGTCCTTGATCCCCTCCCTGTCCTCCATGTGCCTTATCGGGCCTTCTAGGAGAATCTGCTCCATGATCTTCCCAGGCACAGAGGTGAGGCTGACAGGTTGGTAGTTCCCTGGGTCCTCCTTGCTACCCTTTTTAAAGATAGGATAACATGCCCCTTCTTCCAATCACTAGGGACTACACCTGACTGCCACAGTCAGGTGGCGTTTAGACCCACAAAGGCCCCATGCAGTGGCTAAACCACTGGTACCCCTGAGAGGCAGGACTAACACATCCATTGAACATCCAGCATTAACTACCTTTGTTGAACAGCTCTTCACCATGTTTCCTGGGTTAGCAGCAACTTTCTCTTCCACAGAAACACCCTTGTGTCCAGTCAGGGACCACTTGAGGAGATGTCTGTTTTTACATTAGACCAGCACAATCCCATTACAAAGGGCACCAGGATAGCTTCAACCACCCTAATCATTGCTCAGCAGAATAAAAGCATCCTGGCAGGAATTATCAGAGATTAACAGAAATGTTAAAGTTGACAAGGCAAAAGACAGTCCCAAAATAGACAACAAAATAAGAGACTCCCAAATAGAAGAGGATTAGTAGGTAAGCAATGCCCAGAAAGAAATCCTTGGGTGCAAACTGCTCCCTATCTAGTTTGATGATTCAGTCTGGATAACGAGCTATTTGGTATTTTTTGACTTCAAAAGAATTGCATGATAGATTGTGCTGCAGATGTTATTGTAAAAGGGATTATTTTTTTTCATCAGCTTTGCTTCTGCAGAAGAATACTGAAGTGGCAAACAACATTTATTTTTGGTACTTACCACAGCTATTCCTGAAAGCAAAACGTGTTTTGAAGTTATGATCTGGATAACAGAGCTGGTATATTTTTAATGCAGTGTTATTTTTTTTAATGAAGTAATGTATCTGCAAATGGGGTGAGAGGGCATTGTAGTCAGAAGATTTAAAACACATTTAATTGGGAAATGCTGAAAATATATATTGGTTTTGTGAGCTTTTCTCAGGCAAAACAGCTATTATTAAATTTTTTTCCAAATGTAGAAAAATTCAGAGAATAAAACTCATAGGAATGACAAATCTCAGGGCATCCACATTGGAATGCAAATTTCTCACATTTTAATATACATACATAGACATACCTGGCAAAATCATGCGTTTATGTGGAATTTAAAGTAAACCCACACTGTATAAAGCAGATATGGGGTGTCAGTAATGAAGGGCTTCATTTCACTCTCACTGAGGTCAGTTGTAGAACTGCTGTTAACTTTGCTAAAAGTAGGATCTGTAACTCTGAGAAAACAGAACAAAATCTATTATTTTTTGGATTAAATTATTAATGGCTGGTGACCCAGAAGAAGAGTAAACTGACAAACAGAATAAGGCAAAAGATGGAAGCAGAGTGAGTGGAAACTTCCCAGAGGTGCTTGAAATTAGTAGTGTGATGAAAAATTTGAAGTTCTCCCTTCCTTCCTCCCTGCATTTCCAGAAACTTTTTCTTCCACAAAAACACCCTTGTCTCCAGTCAGGGACTACTTGAGATGTCTGATGTTTTGACATTACACCAGCACAATCCCATTACAGAGGGCACCAGGGTAGCTTTTCTCCCTTCCTTCCTTCTTGCATGTCCAGTGCTAAAGAATAAGAATAAGGAATAAGAATTGCCAGGTTTCATGGCATGAGATGGTGTCCTGGAAGGAGGAGAAAGGAAACCTTCTCCTCACAGCAGTGTGCTTTTGACAAGCAGCTGGTTCCTTCTACATAACCTGTCTGTCAATAATACATTCCACGTGAAGTCTAACACGGTTTGCAGACTGTTGAGGGGATAAATCCATTCAAAATAGAAGGCAGTGTCAGAGCAGACAACTTTTTATGAATTAATTTTCATTCCAGGTAACTAACAAAAATATACTAGGAAGGTTTTAAATCATTAATCCTACAGCCTTATCCCTTTGCAAACAAGAACAGAGATACAATTTTCAGTTGGTGACTTTGCTTGCTAATGGAGTATTAACCAAGCAGTATCGAGCTATGAGCAACTTGGCAGCACTCTCACTGGCTAAGATTTTTGACTGGCTCATATGGGAGGACACATAAGAAGTTCACATAATCCTTTCCACCATATCTCAAAGGTTTACTTTGCACTGTCTTCTTAACATTCCATTTGTTATGTTACTCTACCACTTCTTGCACTGTTTATGAGAAGTTTCAGATAACAAATTTCAGAGAGGTAATGTGCATATGCTCACTCGCGAATCGTCTTGCCAAATTAATGAACAACATGAAGTACTAATATGTACAAAAAGAAAGACATATACTACATATTTAATTTAATTCACCTGCTCAGAATATGGCCAAAGAATAAGATCACGCTTTGAATGAACAAATGGATTGCTTTACTTTACACTGACATGTAATTTTTTTTAGGATTTTTGAAAGTGTCTATGGTGGTCTCATAATTTAAAACAAAGTACTTCATGTGCATCATAAAACTTTCCACAGAGAAAATTTGTCCATAATTAAATTATTCTAAGAAGTAGCTTAGTAAATGATATGTTACATTTTCATATTTCTGTGTTTGTGTTTATGTAATAATCACTCTTTCAATTAAACTAGAGCACAGTTGCAAATCACTAACATAGGAAAGTACCTAATAAAGCCTGAATTTCAGTATTTATAGATTTCCTGTAAGTATCAATGGTAGCAAGGTTGCCACTGACATCTGGAATTAAGCACAGGTCCCAAGAACCAGAATTTCTCTGATGTTAGACATCATACTGGAAATAATCACACAGATGAGAAACCAACTGTGTGGCTGAACCAAATGCCTGGTTTGATTATTGTACGCTAAATTTGTTTCAACAATAACAGAAGAGTACCTTTTGGGAAGCAACAATATAAATATGGACCACAAAATGTGGTTTTATGTATGGAAGGAGACTTGATGGACTTTTTAAAACAAATGATGTAATTTTTTCAGCATGGGAAAAGACTTAAGAATATTTCATGAGCCTAGGTCTTTTCTGATTGTCTAGATGATCTGAATGGTGCTGATAGTTGTAGAGAGATCTGAGCCTGAAGATTGATCTCATATGCAGAAAATATTGCAGTTTTACAGAAATAAAATAAATGAACAGTGTAGAATCAATACCTGGAGGCACAAGAGATACTTCAGATTTAGTAGCATTGATTAAAGCATGATTACTCAGTATCACACACAGGGGAATCATAACTGTTTTCAGGAAGAATAAAATATTCTATGCAATATCTGAGAAACAAGACAGAAAAAAACCTCTATTAAAACAAATGCTAAGAATTAGCCAGAACATTTTACAAACAAAGCATATAAAACTACAGAAGATGAGAGTGAGGGTCCTCAAAGCAGGTTCCTCAATAGAGCGTACAAATTGCAGCAGTAGTCACTGTTATTAAGCTGGGAATCTTGTTCTTTGGTTTAAAACAAAGACAGACAGCTATACACCCTGCATTCTGCTCATGAATCTGACTGCTCTAAGTAATTCAGGTGTGGATTTATCCTAAAGATATCCTGAGTTAAAAACAGACTTGTCCCAGATTCTCTCTACAGTGAACTGGGAAAGGCAGATCGAGATGTAGATTGCAGATTGGATATCACCCCTCCTGGAGCCCTTATTAATATTCCATTTGTTGGTGTCTTTTGGTGTGTGTTTTTTGTTTTGTTTTGGTTTTGGTTTTGTTTTTTTTTGTTGTTGTTGTTTTTTTCTGTTTGTGCTGTGGAGATTTAATTTATTCATTTATTTGTTTGTCTGTTTTGGGGTTGCTTTGTTTGTCTGGGGGTTTTTGTTTGTTTGTGTGGTTTGTTTTTTGGTGTATTTTTCTTATTATTGACACTGCTTTCCTGTAAAAGACAAAATAAAAAAACAAGGAGGAGTTACACTTCAAAAATGAACCACTGAAAATCTTCACCAAATCTCATTTGCTCCCAGCATTTTGTTACTTCATCAAAAATAACAAGCAATCTCAGGTAATACTATCATAATATCCTCCTAAGTGCCATGTGTAGTAATACAAAATCAAAGACAGCCATATCTTAGTATTTATGTTTGAGAGCTTAGCTGTGAATCTGTCAGATTCTCCTGAACTATCTTTGCAAGGAAAAATAACAATACTTAGCATTTATATAGCACAGCACTGTTCACTCCTATAGTGCTTTCAAGTTATTACCTAATCAATCCTCACAGTGTTCCCGTGCAGCAAGGATATATTTCTAACCCCATTAGACAAATTCTCTACACTATAAGAAAATATGCACCCTTGAGATCTCTAACTAGCTTAGCTACACACAAAAGCATTATAGAAACACCCAAGGTGAAATTATTTGCTTAAACCAGTGAGTTTTGAGATAGGCATCAGTAGTGTTAGGCCTTTAGGAGGCAGGAATGACAATGTCAAAGCTCAGTGTGTGGCACTGTTTTATCGTGCGGGACAAAAGCAGCCTGGGATACAAACTTCTTCCATTCTGCTTAAAAACAGAGATGAACCAAATCCAGCCCCAAGCTGAACATCACTCAGCTTTCTAATAAAAAAAACTTGTGTTCAGAACCCATTAAAATAATCATATTCTTTTCTTCTGATTCCTGCTAGTACTCCTGACACTTGGAGGTCTGGCCCTACATGTTGATTTTATTCACTGAAGATAACTACAGTATAGACTTTGAGGGAAATAAAATGTGTGAGGTGATTTTGGTATATCATAGAAATGTCTGGGTTGGAAGGGACCTCTAGAGGTCATCTAGTCCAACCCCCCTGCTGAGACCAGGGACATCTTCAACTAGAGCAGGTTGCTCAAAGCCTTATCAAGTCTCACCTTGAATGTCTCCAGGGATGGGGCCTTAACGACCTCCCTGGGCAACCTGTTCCAGTGTTCTACCACCCTCAGGGTAAAGAACTTCTTCCTTACATCCAATCTAAATCCACTCTTTTCTATTTTAAAACCATTGCCCCTTGTCCTTTCACTACAGGCCTTTGTAAACAGGCCCTCTCCAGTCTTTTTATAAACTCCAGTCTTTTTATAAGCTATATAGGAGAGGCTCAGTACCTTTGCCTCTTCATATTCCCGATAAAAGGTTTGAGATGACAACTTGTGTACATAAAAAATACAGTGGCTCTTAATGCAAGTTATGGTAAGGAAATATGAGTTATATATACTTGAACCAACAAAACTGGCTAAGTGCAGGAGAATGGAAGAGGATTCAGGCCATTTTATATGAGACTATGAGAACATGAAACAGAACAATTTGCCTCCATTCTCATTTTTCTAGATGCCTAAAATGGGTGCCTTGCCAGAAACTTGTTAAAGAAAGTTTGTAGACATTTTTCTATGACAGTCATGGAATAGTTGAGGTTGGAAGGGCCTCCAGGAGGTCATCTAGTCCAACCTCCCTGCAGGGAAACCTAGCGCTGGCTGCTCAGGACCCTGTCCAGATGGCTTTGGAATATCTTGTAGGATGAAGACTCCACAATCTGTCTGAGCCACTGCTAGTGCTCAGTCACTCTTCAGGTAAAGAATTTTCCTGATGTTCAGATGAAACACCCCATATTTGTGCCCTCTGTTTCCTGAGGCCCACTGAAAAGAGTCTATGTCACGCCTCTATCATAGCGATCATAGCCACAATGGTCCAAGGACACAGGCAAAACAAGATTTATAGGCAGATGTAATCTGTTTTATTAGACCAACTGGTATAGTTGGAAAACAAGAGACAAACTTTTTGGTAAACAAGTCCTCCCTTGGGAGTGAAACAGATCTTCACAGGCAAATACAAAGTTGGCTGGCTGTGATTTGCCCTAAGAACACTGCAGTTTTAATTCCCCTGTGGATGTCTTGGAGCCTGTTTGAATAAAAGTAAATATACAAAGACTGCCTTATATGTACAAATCTTGTCACAATTCTGCTTAAGAATAAGCATTTAAGACTGCTGCTAATGCAGAGCAGAAAGAATAGAATGGAAAAGTGCCAAGTCTTTGGCCTTTCTTTTTGAAAAGATCTATTTCACATAATGGGAAGGTTTGACATATTTTGTTGTCCAGAGACAATGAGGTAAATCAACAGCCTTCAATTAAATCTTAATTTGTGAGCATCAGGTCTGTGTATTTCTGCTTAATAAAAGCCTTTTTGGTCTGCAACTGAAAAATAGAAAATTAGTGTTATTAACTGAAATCTGTGAAATTGTTCCTGTTGTCTTTGTAGGATGATAAAGTTTAGATTCTAGATTTCTTGGCCAGATTAGAATCGATTTGGCACAATACTGATGATTTCATTTGAGTTATGCTGAGTTATACCAGCATCACTGAAAGAATAACCTACCCCAGAGACTACAAGAGTATCTGATCATGAAAGCCAGAACTTGATTAGAAATAATCTTTTGGGAGGAGAAAGTAATGATAAGTCAGATAAATATGAGAAATTAAATTGTGTTTGGTTTAATAAAGAATTTATTTTTTTTATTTTTTTTTAAACATGCATTTAGAAAAGAACCTCTATAATAATTTGTGCAAATTAGATTTGGGTTTGCTATCTTTATCAGGTTGCTTAATGAAGATACTACACTATTATTGTCCTGAATACCATGGGTTCAGCTGGTTTCAGTGAGGGTCCTGCTGTAAGAGGAGTTTTGCCTGTCTATAAATTTATCACTACTGTTGAGTAGTGCCAGTGGAGACTGTTGGAAGAGGGCAGGGGTTTTTTTCAAAGAGACAATAGCATCTCAATACTTAAGCAGATTTTCTATTTACAGAAGGTCAGATTTTTCTCAAGGATAGATTGGTCTGGGATGGGACTAAAAATATACAGGGAGTGCAAAAAGCTGAATAAATTTTGAGGAAATACACAAATGCTTGAAGTGTTTTGGGTTTAATTTTGCACTCCTAATAATTCTACAAAATGCTATACTGTTATTTAAACCTTCCCATTAACTCAGAAAAATTAAATTTCATATTTTACTGATACGAGATTCTGCCAAACATGACAAGGTTAAAAATACTATTCTAATTGGATTAAATGAGAAGAAACTGCTTATTGTAAGAGCCAAGATCTGTTATTTTGGTTTTGCTTTTTTTTTCCCCTGTGGAAAGTAAGATATTTTATTAATCTTTTTCTTCAATTTTCTAGCATATTTCTGGACAATATTATGAACAATGCAGGTAACTCTGTAATGGAGAGGGCACATGAAGAAGAGGCTCCTTAGGCCTGCTATTGGGAGGGCTATAGTAGTTCTGACAGACGTACACCACACCAGTAACAGAGTTCAGGATGACTGGAAAAAATGGATTTCCTCAATCCCTGACAGTAGTCTATTATAGTTATGAGATTCTGGAGTTCCTTTCCCAAGTCATAAAAATGTATAGAAAGAGGTGAAAAACTTGAGTTCCAGGAGGACAAAAGAAATATATCTGGCTGGAAAGTAAAGATGCCTTTGTGGCTTGATTTGTTGTAGAGGTCAAGGTGTGAAATGGAATGTGACAAAAAGCCACAGTATGTGAATTAACTTTCTTTCAAGTTCAACCAGCAGATGAGCCTGAGAAATGAAAGATGTGTTGGTACCATACAGTATTTCCATTTCTTTCTGTGGATTGGGTGAAGCAGAGAGTTCTACTATGTTACAAACAAAAATTTTAAATATAATCATTCAAATGGCCTTTTTGGCTGCCTGTTTCTGCTCCTGCTGCATCTAAAGTGAGATTAGCAGAGACTTGGACAGATAGAATGACCATGACCCTGAAGACATGCTTGGAATGAGGTTTACTTCTGACAGATCTCTTGAATGACCTTAGATGATACTTAATTAATTTATATCTTTGGACAAAAGTGATGAAAAAGCATTAAGGACATGAGGACTTCAGAAGACCTAGCTGTTAAGTCCTTGTGAATCTCCATCAGTAGACTTTAGTGGGAAGTTCAGGACTGAACTGTGAGAAACCAGTTTGCACTTGTATAACTATTAAACTCTCTTTAACCTTTCAATCCTAATGTTTTCATCCAGCCAGGAAAAAGTCCCTGGCCCACTCTAACTACTTTGTGTGCCCAGGACTTGCTTGGAAGAGAGTGAGTGAGCCTGGCCCATGAGAATCACAGAATGTCTTTGGTTGGAAGAGACCTTTAAGATTATGCAGTCCAACCTTTGACCCAACAGGATCACAGAATTTCTGAGGCTGGAATAGACCTCCAAGACAATCAAGTCCAGCCTGTGACCCAACACCATGACATCAGCTAGACCATGTCACTAAGTGCCACATCTAATCTTTCCTTAAACACCTCCAGGGATGGCAACTCCACCACCTCCCTGGGCAGTCCATTCCAGTGTCTAATCACCCT